>WNWK01002637.1:0-67500 GCA_009830355.1 Cherax destructor | reverse complement strand
CCCCATACCTCTTTTATGAGTCAAGTCCTAAGTATTTTTTCCGTGTCCTTCCATAAATATCACTTTGGTCACATTCCAACAGTACGTCAAATCTTTGTGACCGCTCCGCTCGTTAAACAACGTATACACAAGCTTGTTCGATGCTCACCTTCCTACCAATTAAAATCTTTACATGCTTCCGAAACCTATTTTCTGGGATGACTTCTATCCCTCCTTCCTTCCACCCTAGATTTATACACCTTCGTCATCCTATTCCGCTCTTTCACCTCTAAAGGCCGAAACCACCACAACCCTTCCTCCGCCCTCTCTATAATACCATCAGTAACTCTATAATTTCCCCTACGAGGGGACCCAGTAACGTGAGTAGCTCTACATGTACTCATGCTCAGGTGTGTGCAGTCTATCATATTCTTGGGAAGGCGTTTCCTACTCTTGTCATACTGCACCTGGGATTTTATCAGGACTGATCCAAGAGAGCGCATCTCTAATTTTCTGCCTTAAGAGCTCTTTGTTAGTATTAACGCACCCCTATAAAAGATACACCTAGTAGAGACACCTAAACAAATCCCAGCACACAAATATATATTTTACCTCCGCTAAAGAGAAAGGAAGTTGAACACAAAAACTCACCCCCAGTTACCAATGAGCCTTGAACGTCAGACCCAAGAATCACGTCGTAGCCCAGAGGACATTTTCTCTCAGCTCTTTCAGGTCCCTTCACGAGGTCCGTAATTGCCGACTGAACCAAAGTCTTTTCTGACACTGGAGTTCCTCTTCTCTGGACCAACACTTCCGGGCGGAGAGCCATTGGCGAAAAAACGAATAGTCTTTTGAGTTTTTCCTTGAGAGAAAGAGATAGAGAGAGAGAGAGAGAGAGAGAGAGAGAGAGAGAGAGAGAGAGAGAGAGAGAGAGAGAGAGAGAGAGAGAGAGAGAGAGAGAGAGAGGAGAGACAGAGAGAGAGGAGAGAGAGAGGAGAGACAGAGAGAGAAGGAGAGAGAGAGGAGAGAGAGAGAGAGACAGAGAGAGCAAAGCAAGAGCGATCTACGTACCAACATTTTTCTTGATTTTTAATATACAAATCCAAATGTGTGTGAAAATTATATAAAAAATGCTCAATTCATACACGAATATTTCTTTAGGATTTCTTTAGGATTATTAATTCATCTCATCACATTAAAGATATTCTCTCAAAATTTAGGTCAATACCAAGAAAAATATACTTAGGGGCTACAGTTATTCTTTTAAATAAGCTAATAACACTGTACCCTGATGAGCAGTATCCGATAACTATTATTGAACCTGATGATAGCCTTCTGTACGAGTGTTATCTTCTCTCTTGGTATCCTACTCCAAGTCACAAAATTCTTCTGATCAGGTACCCATTGTCTTTTCTAATGATATGTTTTTCGGGTAACCATCTTATCTGACAGAATCCTGCTGTATCCTTCTCCAAGAATCAACTTCACTGAAAAATGTCGAATTTGGTTCATCACTTAGTGTGAAAGCTTCTAAGAAGATTATTTTTTTTTCATAAATTTACTAAAAATTCCGAGATAAATCTTAAATTTACTTTGAAATATCATATACCACTGAAAATTATATACTAATCGTTTATCAGAGTACAATATTGATAACATAATTTTTAATATAAAGAAATTCAGAATTCATTGAATTAAAAAAAAAACAATAAATAATATTCTTTCCGTTCTTTAATATACTGTTATTCATGAAATCTAAAGAATTCTGTCAGAAAGACTGGAGTGTGATAGCGAAAAAGAAGAACTATCTTTCAGAATGCCAGAACCAACACCCGAAATGCCGTGATTTATTTTTATATTTTAATATTTATTTGCAAATAAAAATTCATTGACGACCAACAGCAGTTACGTTTTCCCCTCTAATTGAAATTTGTAATTTTTTTATGAACTCTTGACAAGATATATAAACAAATTTACCTTAAATATTTACTTTTTAATAATGCTATCTACTGTGGTCAGGTGAGCTGATATAGAGGGACACAAAGTTTATTTTGCGAGTGAAAACAGCGAGTGAGTGAATAGAGCCGGTTTAACGATAGTGGAGGGTGGCGTTGTGGTAGAGGGTAGGAAGGGTTAGTGGTGGTAGGTGGTGGGAGGAACTGGTTGATGGTGGGGGTAGATGGAATTGGTGATGGTAGAGGTAGGAGGAATTGGTGATGGTAGAGGTAGGAGGAATTGGTGATGGTAGAGGTAGGAGGAATTGGTGATGGTAGAGGTAGGAGGAATTGGTGATGGTAGAGGTAGGAGGAATTGGTGATGGTAGAGGTAGGAGGAATTGGTGATGGTTGGGGTAGATGGAATTGGTGATGGTGGGGGTAGATGGAATTGGTGATGGTGGGGGTAGATTGAATTGGTGATGGTGGGGGTAGATTTAATTGGTGGTGGTGTGGGAAGATTGAATTGGTGATGGTGGGGGAAGATTGAAGTGGTGATGGTGGGGGAAGGTGAAATTAGTAGTGATGGTGGGGAAGGTAAAATTAGTGGTGGTGGTGTGGGAAGGTGAAATTAGTGGTGGTGGGAGTAGGTGGAATTGGAGGTGGCGGTGGGAGTAGGTGGAATTGGAGGTGGTGGTGAGAGTAGGTGGAAGTGGAGGTGGTGGTGGTAGTAGGTGAATTTGGAGGTGGTGGGGGAGTAGGTGGTGGTCGGAGTAGGTGGAATTGGAGGTGGTGATGGGAGTATGTGGAATTGGAGGTGTTGGTGGGAGTAGGTGGAATTGGAGGTGGTGGTGGGAGTAGGTGAAATTGGATTTGGTGGAGGGAGTAGGTGGAATTGGAGGTGGTGGTGGGAGTAGGTGAAATTGGAGGTGGTGGTGGGAGTAGGTGGAATTGGAGGTGGTGGAGGGAGTAGGTGGAATTGGAGGTAGTGGTGGGAGTAGGTGGAATTGGAGGTGGTGGAGGGAGTAGATGGAATTGGAGGTGGTGGGAGGTGGAATTGGTGGTGGGAGTAGGTGGAATTGGTGGTGGTGGGAGTAGGTGGAATTGGTGGTGGTGGGAGTAGGTCGAATTGGTGGTGGTGGGAGTAGGTGGAATTGGTGGTGGTGGGAGTAGGTTGAATTGGTGATGGTGGGAGTAGGTTGAATTGGTGGTTTTGAGAGTAGGTTGAATTGGTGGTGGTGAGAGTAGGTTGAATTGGTGGTGGTGGGAGGTGTAATTGATTGTGGTGAGAGTAGGTGGAATTGATGGTGGTGGAATAGGTGGAATTGGCGGTGGCAGTGGGAGTAGGTGGAATTGGCGGTGGTGGTGTGAGTAGGTGGAATTAGTGGTGGTGGTGGGAGTAGGTGGAATTAGTGATGGTGGTTGGAGTAGGTGGAATTATAGGTGGTGGTGGGAGTAGGTGGAATTAGTGGTGGTGGTGGGAATAGGTGGAATTAGTGGTGGTGGTTGGAGTAGGTGTAATTGGTGGTGTAGGAGTAGTTGGAATTAGTGGTGTAGGAGTATGTGGAATTGGTGGTGAAGAAGTAGGTGGAATTGGTGTAGGAGTAGGTGGAATGAGTGGTTTAGGAGCAGGTGGAATTGGTGACGGGGGTTTATGGAACAGGTGACAAATGCGTAGTGGACGAGCAGTGGTGAAGGTAGTGGTGAAAGAATACGTGACAGTGGAGTAGTGAAGGGACAGTTAATGGGAGTGAACACGTGATTATTTACTCAATACATTAATACTTATGAAAATAACAAAAGGTAATTATTTCCTCGGCATTTACTTTATCTGTTGGACATCGTCTCCAGGCAGGACCACGTGTGGGTGTTCCGGGCAGGACCACGTGTGGGTGTTCCGGGCAGGACCACGTGTGGGTGTTACTGGGAGATGATTGAAGACAAAGTTAGCGGGGAGGAGTTAGCGAGGTGTATTACTGGGAAGTCTGGAAGGATTTAACAAGAAATTAATAAGCAGAATTCGAGAAGTTGTAGTGTAATTAGCTGGGAGAGACCGCCGAGAAGTTGGACAGGAGTCTACATAAAATTGACTTGGAATAGGCAGAATGCGAGAGTTTGCTAAGAATCGGCTACCTCTATAAGAAAGTTGACTGGCAAGGAATCTTGGCGAGACAACTCAAGCTAATACCTTGAAGAGTGCCGGATCAGGCACTGCTGGTGATGGTGTCCACGGGCACCAACGCCAGTAGTCTGAGTAATACGTATCGTCCAAGAAGATTTTTTTATAAAATTCTCCTAGAGCGAAACGCTATCTTAATAAAGGTATTCTCAGCTCTGTGTGTCTTCGTATTGCCCATGTTTAATAGCCCTCTGACTCTTAACAAGCATGATTGATAAGGCAGCCAACACTGAAAACTAGCCTCAAGCAGAGCTTTAAGAGTAGAACACTCGATGCTGGTCACAGGAATAGCCAGAAGATCTCAGTCAATGAGTGTGAGTCGGTCCAGAAGACTGCGAGACTTCTTGCAAAATCTTCTCCTGGAGGAAAAGATTAAAAGATTCTGGCTTTCAGGAAGTACAAGTCCACAAGATAAATGCGAATGAGTGAGAAAAATCCAAAAGTTGGGAAGCGAAAAGTTCCCGTATTGCACTTCTTTTGTTCCGATCTCAGCCGGAAAGAATGGGAGTTGCAAGGTCTCTCCATCTGGATCTGGGGTAAGGAGTGAAGGGTACCATCCTGAATCTCCTGTGTGGTACACACCTGTGGGCAGCGATGTACGTGGCGCCGGTATTGTATGCTATCCAGTACGACTATGTAGGTCCCAGTATGCAACACAAGAATCCCTCACCTATGTATACCTGGAGAGGTTTTCGGGGGTCAACGTACCCGCGGCCCGGCCTGGGACCTAGGCCTCATGATGGATCAGAGCCTGATCAACCTGGCTGTTACTGTTGGCCGCACGTTAACCGCACGTCAGGTACTGACTTTAGGTGCCTGTCCAGAGTCTTCTTGTAGACAGCCATGGGTCCATTTATGTATGCTGGGAGGCAGTTGAACAGTCTTGGGCCCCTGACACTAATTGTGTTTTTTTTTTAGCTGGGCGAGTAAAGTTACCAATACTTTAAAACTGGGTATATCTAAATACGAACAAATAACTGCATGTCCAGACTCTCAGAAGAAGTGAGAAACGCAACGACAATGATTCGAGCAAACGACCGACAGTAACAACAGACATCACTGAAACAACATAATATGAACGAAGACACCGAAATTCGTGAAGACATCAGGAAGGAAAGAAACCTCTTTTCACGGTAGGTAGGTAGGTGTGTGTGTGTGTGTGTCTGTGTGTGTGTCTGTGTGTGTGTCTGTGTGTGTATGTGTGTGTGTATGTCTGTGTGTATGTGTGTGTTTCTGTGTGTGTGTGTTGTGTGTGTGTGTGTGTCTGTGTGTGTGTGTGTGTCTGTGTGTGTCTGTGTGTGTGTTCGTGTGTGTGTGTGTCTCCCGATTAGTGAACAAAGGATCAAGCCTCTACTACTATTTATACCATTTCATGTAGACATTGATTTTTTTTTAAAGTGTATCAATCAACTCGTTGTTTTTCGGCCCTGATTATATATCTACCATTTCATTCTTAGCCATTCTAGCCTTCCTATACTAAACTTGATTTAGTATTAGCACGCACACTAAGGATAGTAATACTCGAATGCTCTTGCCCCGTCCCAATCCTCTCTAAGTTACTACTCTATATATGCCTACTCTACTATATATAATCATTATTACTATTATCATCCTGTGTATGAAACGGTAAATCTGTGTAGGTCATTTAGATCCTTCTTTACTTCATCATAACTTTAATAACTCTTGGGGTCATCGCTTCCTTGGCACGGCCGCAGAACAGACCTCCCAGTTGCTGGCCTGATCGAGCAGGTCGTTGTGATGGCAGCAAATATGAAGGAGGCTGACTATGAACTGCTTGCGATTGTATAAACATATACATGAATAAAGTGCAATGAAAACTACGTAACCAAATCTGGGTCATTAAAGGTTTCGCTTGCATCTGAGGGGCGTCAGGGCCCCGATGACGCTTATGACAAATTAGACATACGTCTTCCACTAGTCTATGCCAATAATACCTGCAGTATTAATTGTCATGCAGCTATTCGCATTAATGTGGACATTTATTAAAAAAACAAATATGATAAATATGTTAATGATAATTATAAAAGATTTTGTCACGGCGGTAGTTTCTTCAACTCAGCAAATGGAAACTTCAAGTATGTATCCTTATCCAACTTTCCCCAGCTTACATAGCAGTAAGTAGGCACCTTGGGCGTTAGACGGCTATTTTGGATCGTACTGTGGGAAAAAGAACTAAAGTACTCCATGGAAACAAGCCACACTGAGTATGTTTACTACAACAAGTGTTGTTCCACCACTAGAAATTCTACCACCTCTACTGCCGCTATTACTTGTTTATTATAACTACCATGCCTGCTGCTTCCGTTGCTGCTGTTGCTGCTGATGTTGTTGCTGCTGCTGTTGTTGTTGCTGTTGTTGCTGTTGTTGTTGTTGCTGCTGATGTTGTTGTTGCTGCTGTTGTTGCTGCTCCTGCTGCTGCTGTTGTTGTTGCTGCTGTTGCTGTTGTTGTTGCTGCTGATGTTGTTGTTGCTGCTGTTGTTGCTGTTGCTGCTCCTGCTGCTGCTGTTGCTCAGTTGCTGTGAAAAACAGGTAACTTTTCACTTTCGCTATAAATTTCCTTATAAGTAAGTTTGTGATCTTCAGTGAATTATCACCTTCTATCACAGTTTTTTTGACCGTGTAATCCCCTTCTTTACAAGCGGATAAATACTTTTGCTTTCACTGATTTTCATTTTATAAAGGTTCATTTCAGAACAAATGTGACATCTCAAGCCCTCTCATCGAGTCCTTCGTCTTCCCTGACGTCGCTGACTGGTCTCTCCAACAGATACCTATCATTCTCCCTCCAGCCGTTTATACAGGAAACCCAACCCTCACCATCATCCTTTCCTCGTCTGTTAACCTCTCACTCTCATACCACCCTTCCCCTTTCTCTCTTCACCTCCCGTTTCCCTACCATTCGCACCTCACTACCTTCCTAACCCCCCCCCCCTCCCCAAACATTTTTTTTTTAATGCTTCATTACTTCCCTTCTTTCTCTTACTCCTTCCCATCCACATATTTTAACTCCTTGCATCCATCTTTAACTTCATCTCCAATTCAGATTTTTCTTTCGAACTTCTCTAAGTTTTGTCTTTGACTTTTTGTTTTAATGTAGGTCAGGTATTATTATATATCCTAAATGACGAGTGGAATTTGAGGCAAATGTGTAATCCAAATTGATTTTTATAATATTGGATTAAAAAAATAAACGAATTTATACACCATGAAAGACTAAGGAAAATCTTTGAAAAACAGTTCGAAATTTTTGTTTGACCAATAATTGTTTTAAGCAAGACGTGTACCTTGGCCAAAGCTATTTCCATGGTGTTAATGAGATATTAAATTAATATATTTAAGAAGAGGAAATTTCCTGATTGAAAATACGTCTAAGATGTGTCTCCGCATGTTCATTCAGGCACTGGGATGTTTCGGTTTTCATTTCGTTAAACTTCGGTCTGTATTTCTTGTCTTCTCCCACTATAATCCCAGAAATCTCACGATGTTTTAGCCGCCGTCGGTAAACACTGAGAGCTTATATCTAACATTGTTTCTTGTTATCAGTTGCTGACCAAGGCACGAAATTCAATGATATACAATCCAAAGGAGCATTGTTTTCACTAGATCAGAAGTCTGCTCCTTTAGAGAGACGGATGAAAAGGCTTTCTAAATACTGTCAACACTTTTATTCAATCCGCTGCTATTGCAATTCCTCTTTTACAGCAACAATCGCATATTCATTCATTTTCTCTCCCTTCGCTTTGTAGGCACTCTAACCCCCATTATTTTCTTCAACTTCGACTCTCTCATTCCTTACTCCTCTCTAACCTATCTCGTGCAATCCCTCTCCCTCACCCCTCCCTCCCTCGTCAGTTTGATGGTAAGACCAGTAAGGCCTAAGAGCCAGGGTACACCTCTTAACTTTAGTCCAAATTGAGGTTCGATCTTGTGTTTCCTCTCCGGTGGTGGGTGCCGGCGCCGTCTTAACACTAGAGTCAGTAACTCTGTTGAAGAAGCCAAACCCAAGTTTGCAACGTCAACTTATCGAGTCGCTCTGGGAGTTTGTAGGAAGAGGGAGAGCTCTTGTAGGAGAGGGAGAGTGGGGGGGGGGAAGTAGTTGGGGTTGGAGGATAGAGTAAGATATATGAAAAAGGAATGGAGGGAGAGCAGTGGTAGGGAAAAAAAGGAGATTGTTTAGGTAGAAGGCGAGAGTGTGAGTTTCAAAACCTGCCGCTGTTTATTTGTTGGCTAATATCCTTATAATTATTATTAATAATACGAGTCATTAAACGGAAGGATATAGGGAAATGTAAGTAAAATCAGGTGTTAGGGAACTATAAAAAAAATTGAATTATACTATTCACAACACAGCCTCATTTTACAGAGCAGTTTGGTTTAGCATTAATGGATAATATAATAATATATATAATATATATATATATATATATATATATATATATATATATATATATATATATATATATATATATATATATATATATATATATATATATATTCATTATCTCTGGCTGCTGCCAGAGAGATAATAATAATAATGTTAAATAATGCAAGTCTCCATTATTTCTGTATGGCATCCCACCAGCGTAGAGAAAAGAAAAGGGAAACATATTCACTATCATTCATTCAATAGCTGTTTTGCCAGTAGTGCACAGACATCAGAATTCAAATGACTGTCCGAACTGCAACATCCCGACCCCTCCTTCAGAGTGCAGGCACTGTACTTCAAACCACATTATATATATATGCAAGACAAGCCACGGGGGGAATCTTGTCTTGGCTTGTCTTGCATAGTTAAGATCGCCCGTCTGCGATTGTTTGATATATATAAATATATATATATATATATATATATATATATATATATACCTATTGGTAAAAAAAAAATTAAAAGATGGGGTGGAAGGAGAAGTGGAATATTCAAATGGCATCAGGAAGAAATCCAAATATTCTTCCTTGAAGCCTTTTTATCCACTTCTCCGAGGCTATGGGTCCCACAATTTGTACCAGAGGTGGACCCCATTATATATATATATATATATATATATTTTTTTTTTTTTTTTTTTTTTTTCAACAAGTCGGCCGTCTCCCACCGAGGCAGGGTGACCCAAAAAGAAAGAAAATCCTCAAAAAGAAAATACTTTCATTATCATTCAACACTTTCACCACACTCATACATAATCACTGTCTTTGCAGAGGAGCTCAGATACGACAGCTGAGAAAAGTCCCTCCCAGCTGTCACTATCTCAGACCCCTCCTTTAAAGTGCAGGCATTGTACTTCCCATTTCCAGGACTCAAGTCCAAATAAATCAATTAACTGGTTTCCCTGAATCCCTTCACAAAATGTTACCCTGCTCACACTCCAACAGATCGTCATGTCCCAAAACCATTCGTCTCCATTCACTCCTATCTAACACGCTCACACATGCTTGCTGGAAGTCCAAGCCTCTCGCCCACAAAACCTCCTTTACCCCTTCCCCAACCTTTCTAGGACGACCCCTACCCCGCCTTCCTTCCCCTACAGATTTATACGCTCTCCAAGTCATTCTACTTTGATCCATTCTCTCTAAATGACCAAACCACCTCAACAACCCTCTTCAGCCCTCTGACAAATACTTTTAGTAACTCCACACCTTCTCCTAATTTCCACATTCCGAATTTTTGCATAATATTTACACCACACATTGCCCTTAGACAGGACATCTCCACTGCCTCCAGCCTCCTCCTCGCTGCAGCATTTGCAACCCATGCTTCACACCCATATAAGAGTGTTGGTACCACTATACTTTCGTACATTCCCTTCTTTGCCTCCATGGATAACATTTTGTCTCCACAGATACCTCAATGCACCACTCACCTTTTTCCTTCATCAATTCTATGGTTAACCTCATCCTTCATAAACCCATCCGCTGACACGTCAACTCCCAAATATCTGAAAACATTTACTTCTTCCATAATCCCTCTCTCCAATGTGATATCCAATTTTTCTTTATTTAAATCGTTTGATACCCTCATCACCTTACTCTTATCTATGTTCACTTTTAACTTTCTACCTTTACACACTCTCCCAAACTCGTCCACTAACCTTTGCAACTTTTCTTTAGAATCTCCCATAAGCACAGTATCATCAGCAAAAAGTAACTGTGTCAACTCCCATTTTGCATTTAATTCTCCATAATTTAATCCCACCCCTCTCCCCAACACCCTAGCATTTACTTCTTTTACAACCCCATCTATAAATATATTAAACAACCATGGTGACATTACACATCCCTGTCTAAGACCTACTTTTACCGGGAAGTAATCTCCTCTCTCCTACACACCCTAACCTGAGCCTCACTATCCTCATAAAAACTCTTTACAGCCTTCAGTAACTTACTACCTATTCCATACACTTGCAACATTTGCCACATTGCTCCCCTATCCACTCTATCATATGCCTTTTCTAAATCCATAAATGCAATAAAAACTTCTCTACCTTTATCTAAATACTGTTCACATATATGCTTCACTGTAAACACTTGATCTACACATCCCCTACCCACTCTAAAGCCTCCTTGCTCATCTGCAATCCTACTCTCTGTCTTACCTCTAATTCTTTCAATAATAACCCTGCCATACACTTTACCTGGTATACTCAGTAAACTTATTCCCCTATAATTTTTACACTCTCTTTTATCCCCTTCCCTTTATATAAAG
Organism: Cherax destructor; assembly: GCA_009830355.1. Taxonomy (NCBI): domain Eukaryota; kingdom Metazoa; phylum Arthropoda; class Malacostraca; order Decapoda; family Parastacidae; genus Cherax; species Cherax destructor. The sequence continues at coordinate 56,690 of WNWK01002637.1, read as the reverse complement.
GAACTATACATGCTCTCTGCCAATCCCTAGGTACCTTCCTCTTTCATACATTTATTAAACAAAAATACCAACCACTCCAGCACTATATCCCCCTGCTTTTAACATTTCTGTCATGATTCCGTCAATTCCAGCTGCTTTACCCCTTTCATTCTACGTAATGCCTCACGCACCTCCCCACACTCACATCCTGCTCTTCTTCACTCCTAAACGATGTTGTACCTTCCTGGCCAGTACATGAAATTACCGCCTCCCTTTTTCATCGACATTTAAAAGTTCCTCAAAATATTCCCGCCATCTACCCAATACCTCCAGCTCCCCATCTACTAACTCCCTACTCTGTTTTTAACTGACAAATCCATTCGTTCCCTAGGCTTTCTTACCTTGTTTATCTCACTCCAAAATTTCTTCTTGTTTTCAGCAAAATTTCTTGACAGAGCCTCTCCCATTCTTTCATCCGCTCTTCTTTTGCACTCTCTCACCACTCTCTTCACCTTTCTTTTACTCTCCATATATATATATATATATATATATATATATATATATATATATATATATATATATATATATATATATATATATATATATATCACAAACACTGATCTCTGGCCGACGGAGACTCGAACCTACGAACCTCATGACAAGGTACGCAGTGCTTTACCGACCGTACCACACTGGTCCAATACCTTGGCATCCAGCTTTCGCTAGACGTTATTCCAAGGCAGCCAGCTTTCAGGCAGGAAGGCTTACAGCTTTTCATCTCATCCCCTGCATGCATCGACACAACTAGAGATTTTACAATGCAAGGAATTCGCAGAGCAGGCGAAATATTCACAACACTGATCTCTGGCCGACGGAGACTCGAACCTACGAACTCAGGACCAGTGTACGCAGTGCTTTACCAGAGCTACAGCATGGTTCAATACCTCATCCCCTGCATGCACGACACAACAGGATGAGATGAAAAGCTGTAAGCCTTCCTGCCTGAGTGCGCCTGGAATACGTCAGCGAAAAGCTGGATGCCAGGTATTGGACCAGTGGTACGGTCGTAACTGGTACCTTGTCATGAGGTTCGTAGGTTCGAGTCTCCGTCGGCCAGAGATCAGTGTTTGTGAATATTTCGCCTGCTCTGCATTCTGCATATATATATATATATATATATATATATATATATATATATATATATATATATATATATATATATATATATATATATATATATATATACATACATACATACATACATACATACATACTATATACATATGGAATAAGTTGTGGTTTGCTTGGGTCTTACTGCCAATTACTGTATGTTAAAACTAATTTAAATTTTTAAATGTAAAAAACAGAGCTAGGGAAAGGGACCGAAACTTATATGTAAAGCGACCTTAAAGCAGGGAAGAGAGAGAGAGAGAGAATTTAATTACGATTCTCAAAAGAGAGTATTAAATTGTTATTGATCTTGTCTGCGTGTTGCTTGACAATGCAATTTCAGCAGAAACCGGTCTTTCAAGGTATTCTTTGGATAAACGATGGTCTGACACCCGACTAACCTGTTTAAGAAAGTTGCGCTTCACACCTGAGACCTGCCATCCAGCCAGAGTTGAGGAACATCCATAAATCCTTAAGAACAACTCTGCACTGGCTAGAGAAGAACGAGTCGCGTGAAGTAGCACCTCGAAAGGTCTGTCCCTGAAGTCAGGTTGTGTTTCTGTATTATGACTGCATTTACGTTGCACCATTACATAACGTTAAACAGCGTATCTAATAAGAAAATAGCGATAAAAAACAACTTAGAAAATCGTATCACATAACTATAGACTCCAAAATGATGCGAGATTTATGCATTATTTTTCGGTAAGAAAAAATAATAAACTCGTTTTTAGCTTATAATTTATTCCTAAATGTTATTTGCACCTTTAATATTTTCCTTTGCGATTTAATGATACCACCATTGCCGAGATTATGTCTGGTGACGACCCTCGTCTTAAGGTAAAATCGACGGGGCATTAAGACTTGATGCGAACGTGATCGGGAAGGACTCCCGATAGAAATAATTGAAGCTACACTAGTCTTCCTCAAATGAAAGTTGATTACCTCCCATTTCCCGGGCGCTGAGTGACCCGTACAGGTTTAGCATCTCCCTGTGAGAATATATTAAAGTTCCGCATTACAGCAGTGAAAACAAGGCATGAGAGATGGGTTTATGTAAGGAGAGTAAACACGACTCTTTAATAATAAATGTTAAGAGCCAGATTGCAATTGAATTTACTAAGAAATATTTTATTTTGAGAAAATACTCATCTTCTCTACACAAGACACACACACTGTACCAGACCCAGCCCCTGGCCCTCCATTGCTATCACCTTAACTCCCCCTTCCTCCCTCCCCCCCTCCTCCTCCTGGCCCTATTAATCCATACATCAATGCAAAAACACAAGTTGCAGAATAAACTTTCACTGGAACAATGATTTGTTCTCCCCGAGCTTATAAAGTCAAGAGAGATAAAAAGCTCTATATAACGCGAAATCTTGTCAGAGTGAAACCTTGTTCTGCAACTTGTGTCTTCGTACTTGTGGAAAACACGTTTTCTCATTCAACACTTTAAATCCCCCACACACACACACACACACACACACACACACACACACACACACACACATCCTCATATCACACGTTTTACTAAGTGGTCCGCTACATATTTCAAGGCATCATTTTCTTATCACGAATATGAACATTTTATTTATTTCATTATTAGTGCTGTTTGTTATGTCTGGTCTATACTTCATTTATAGCATTAACTTGAGGAAAAGGGTGAATTGCTGTTTACTGCAAATGAAAATGCGAATTTAGTTCTTGTTAATTCAATTCTCGCCATTACTACTCACGCCCTCAATGGAATACCATTTAGAAGGAAAAAGTAAAGCTTGCTTAAAAATATTAGCTGTAAGAATTTTTTTTTAGCACTGAATCCATTATGAGAACAGCGAACACAAAACATTAATCAGTTTGATATTCTGTAATAAAACATGACCTATTTTACACTGAACGAGAACATTCGCTGTGTGTTTTGTAATAAAACATGAGTCGTGTTTTAATATTGAAGTATCAACAATTCTCTCTCCACATACAACTTGTCTTCAACATAATTATTTCTGGTCATAACGTCAAGAGTGGCATAGGTGCCACGTCAAGAGTAGCATAGGTGCCACCCTGAGGACACTATTGTTTTTTGGATCTTAGCTTTTATTCTCTTCAGTGTTATTTTAATGTACATTAGTTTGTGCCACCGACTAGTGTTGTTTAATTTTGTGTGTATGCATGTGTTCATATTATATATATGGTTGTTACATTGCAATAATATAATTTTTCTTCCTCTCGGTGTTCATATCAAGGCTGTGGAATCTGATGTGGTCCTTCTTGCTCTTAGGGACATAGAGGAAAAATTATATTTTGATATCTGTGGTTCATACTGCTTTTTATATCTGAGAATGTGAGGAATGGAAAAAATAGAAGAAAGACGGAGAAAAAAGTAATTGTGGCTTAGTATCTTCCGTAATCGCATGATGATGATGATTGATGATTGATGATGATGATGATGATGACGATGACGATGATGATGATGATGACGATGACGTCGATGATGATGATAAAAATAATCAACAGCCTAGTGTTTTAGCACGTACTGTATATAACTTCGCTCTAGCTCTCTTGACTCACCCAGTAACTTATTTTCCAGTTTTAATAATGTGCAAATTTTTTTTAGCTTCTAAAATGTAAAATATAAACTTTGCGATAATACAAAAATTTCACTACTCTTTACATCAATTTGAGCACGATATAATTATTGCATTTTCTATCGACTTTTATATTTTAAAATTATTCTGATAAACATCCAAAACTGCAAAGGTCACAATGCAGACAATCAACAAAGGCTAAATATAGTGCTGGAACTAGAGAGAAAGTTACTTACGAGCGGCAGGTCATTCTCGCTGGGTCTTTCCCACCGAGAATGAAGAATTATGGATTATATTTTTCATGGCTGTGTCTCGAACAAGGTTTTTTTTTCAAGTGGATTTGTACAAAGCTTTTCATGTTTATACACAGTCGAGGCAGGATCCAAACATAAGTTTAAGAACAGGTATGATTGGGTTCATGCAGCCAGGCGGTCGGCTTAGAGGCACGACCAAGAGCTGAGAATCGACCTCAGCAGAAAAGAGTAACAAGGAATGTACTATAGAGGACAAAAGTGTGCCATCTTGAAAGAAAACAGCGTTGCTGTCTGAGAAAAGATGTCAGATTGGAAATAAAATAACCGGGTGTGATAAATGGTTTTGAAAACCGACAAGTTGAAGGTTGAGACACTTATGCAACATATGGTAATATTTATTAAGGAAACGTTTCGCCACACAGTGGCTTCATCAGTCCAATACAAAGGAAAATGGTATAAGTAGAGGAGGAGTTTGAGGTAATCAGTCCCTCAGCCTGGAATCGATGTGTTCAGTCCATCACTCTTGTAGAAACAAGAGTGATTCTTGTTAATTCAATTCTCTTGTTAATTCAATCACTCTTGTAGAAACAAGAGTGATTCGGCAGGATCCGTATTAGAAACAATAGTGTTTAGGGTTCTAATACGCAGACGACGTAAAAATAATAGGATAAAAAGTGAAGAGTAGAAGGAAAGGCTACAAATAGACCATGACAAACTTCAAGATTGGTCTGACCAGTGGCTACTGGAATTCAACCCCAGCAATTGCTCGGTTATGAAAATTGGGATAGTGTAAGAGGACCGGAAACTGAGTGTAAACTCTGAAAAGATGCTGCAAATCCCACTCGAGTACGAACGGCTAGGGGGTGAGCACAGTGCCGAGGTTTTTGCCAATTTCGCACATCAACAAAATAACCTCTGCTGCGAATGGCCGTTCAGGAAACCTACTTGAGTAAGTTTAGGTGAAGTTTTTAGTACGTAGATATGGTAGCAGTCTGAGCAAGGGGACTTGTACACACAAATCATGGAACGGGTAGGGTTTCGAACCATAGTCCGTAAATCCTAACCACTTAACCTGAGAGTTTTAGGACTTAATTGCCGTGGGTTCAATCCCCACCCGTTCTGTGATTTGCTTGCAATCTTGTACTCGGGGGCTATGTTATGGTTATGGTTATGTTACTGTGTTTGAGAGTCCTGGAGATGGTGATGGTTGTTTCTTATAGGAAGGACACATCGTCTTGCATTATTGCAATCTTTATGTTATTGAACACGAGGCCCAGCCTCTCATGTGAACAACTACATCATTTAACCCATCACGGTCACCTCCATTGTTATACCATCTTTCGCCTCAATATTGACAAGTACTCCTTCCTCTGATATGGCTTGATAAAGCTCAACGTTATTCGGAACGTTGTGAGAATAAAGACTTGATCGGAATACTGTATTTCTTTACCATACTTGTCAACGAGATTTGCGGGAAAGACTCAGGACGCTTACGAGACAATCGTGCCCACAAAATGAAGATGAAATGAAATGAAAAAGTGCTCGTGGTTTACCTAAAGATGGACAAAAACAAGAATTGGAAGATTACCATTTAAAAGCTGCTGATAACGAAGAAGTGAGCAGCAGTCTGAAACCAATGCTCACTGGCGAGAGAGAGGATGGGCGACTATTAAAGAATGAAATAAAAGAAAAAGCAGAGGAAGCGCCGAAATAAAAACCTATTAAATTCGCTGAATACATTATTAGCAATGGGAGCAGACAATGGTCACTCTGTATTCTGAGAGGGAGCTAAAATTTATATATATATATATATATATATATATATATATATATATATATATATATATATATATATACAGGATGACTGCCGATGATGTGAAAAACTGCAAATGGGTTTCCATTGTTTAATAATGGGCAGAGTCAGAACATAGTAGTAGCTTGTCTGTAAAGAAGTAGTTTCATAAACGACTAGCACGGATAAAAAAAAATATGACTAATAATCCTCTCTCAAATTGTGGAATTCTATGACATGGTAAAAGAATGTGAGGCAGGAGATGGATGAACAGCATATTCTTGGACTACAGGAAGATATATGACACAAAGACTAGACTAAAATTTAGAGCAGTAGGCAAGAATAAGAGGGAAGACATTACAGTGGATCAAATAATACTTATAGGAAAGGAGTAAATTTTTTTGGAAGGGCCATTTCAAACGAGGCCTGGTCACGGTCAGGGCCGAGGGGGCGTTGACCCCCGAAACCCCCTCCAGGTATACTCCAGGTATAGATGAGTGTAACAGTTACAATTCTTTTTAAAAGTACTGTGATTTTTACATTTCTGGTAAATATATGGCGAAAAAAAGAGAGTTCGATGTACTTTGTAGACATAAAACCAATTGAGAATAAAACCAGTGAGAGCAAGACAGACCCACAACTTGACCTAAACGAAATACAGTATTAATCAAAGAAGTTAATAGAATTATTTACCCATAGTAAATACAAGATTATGAAAATTGTGGAAGTGGGAGGAACACAGAAAATTTAGCAAAAACAAAACAAAACGGGAGACAGTAACTTCAACCCTCACCAACAAAGATCACGTTGGTGCATTACACAAACTTCATCTCCAGAGGAGCATAACACTAAGTGACTGAGTGTTAGTTGAATCTAAGATTAGCTCTCAACAATTTTAAAGTATTATTTATGACACTATTTACAATATGTTAGGCTCAGTTTTAAGCATGCCTCATCAGCCTTGAACGCACTTCGGATAAAGCAAATTAAGAAAGCTGAAAAAATCCAGAGGTTCGCTAAGTAATCCCGAGGCTCTGGGAAATGAACAATGGTCAGACGAAAATGATTGATCCTGACGACCTCAGATACAAGAATCAGAGAACATATGAAAACGATCTATAAGCAGTCAAGAGGACTTTATAAGAGTGGACTGGGAAATGGTGTTAGAGAGGCAGGAAAGGGATATAGGAGAGCACAGTTAAATTGTCAGAGAGAATTTACTCATTTTCAGTGTGGTCAGAAAGGGAAATGACTTAGTTGAAGTGATAGAGGCAGGATTTATTCAAAGCTTTAAAAAATAGGTACGAATGGGCCCATGAGGATAAGAGTGAACACTAGAAGGGCCAGTTAAGAGTTAAGGCTAAAAGCTAAGACACCACCCCACTCATCTACAAACAGGCAATTACACATTTTTGAAGAACATACACATTCATTCGTTCCCTCATCAACTCACCCACACAGATAACACAACAAGATGAAACAAAATGTTTCTCTAGCTCCACTCTGTCAGGTGTTGAAAAAAAAAACATTAAAATCGAATCCGCCCATAAATTTTCGTTAGAATACTCGAGAAACAGCTTGGTGAGGCGGAGGCTGATGCATAGTCATTGGACGCCTGCAGGATATCTTAAATCTCTCTCTCTCTCTCTCTCTCTCTCTCTCTCTCTCTCTCTCTCTCTCTCTCTCTCTCTCTCTCTCTCTCTCTCTCTCTCTCTCTCTCTCTCTCTCTCTCTCTCTCTCTCTCTCTCTCTCTCTCTCTCTCTCTCTCTCTCTCTCTCTCTCTCTCTCTCTCTCTCTCTCCTCTCTCTCTGTCGCTTTTCTTCACACTGAGCAACATTTCTAAATGAATAAAAAATTTAAGTGATAAAATGCAACTTCTACCCCCCCCCCATGAAGCCCCTTGTGTACGTGACTGTGGAAGAATACTTTTATTTATGGACATAATGTTATTACCTATCGATATCAATTGCTTTTAGTGGTGTCATATCAGCGCCATTTGCATTTAGGGTCTTTTTTTTAGGAAGCGACACTCACCAATCGACTAATGTCCTTATAAGTACTTATAAGTGGGGGACACGACTAATACCCAGGAAGGGACACGAACCCAGAGCAAAAATGAAGACTGTATTTGTTCCTTAAACAGACTCTTCCGTATAGTTGAAAATAATAAAGTTAGGGATGAAATTAGTTGCTTCTTTATTTACCCATTTAAATAAAGAAAACTTTTTTTTTTAATTATTACATCTAGAATTTTATATGAATGAAGGAGGGGGAGGCTTGGAGACGAAGACCAACTGGGGATAGGGGGAGCCACCCAAAATAGGATAAGAGCCACTGATGTAGAATGAAAGAGTTGATAGAACCATTCGGAAAAAACTCTCTTATGGAAAAGTCTCTCTTATGGAGAGAGAGAGAGAGAGAGAGAGAGAAGAGAGAGAGAGAGAGAGAGAGATTATAATTAACATGATTTGTAGGGTAAAAGGTATCCATGTGCCTAATGAATACTTCCAGCAGGTACCGGAGTTTCTTACAAATAGTACCTAAGTATTTTCTTCCACAGAATCAGATTCTCCAGCAAGGCTGCTGATTCTAAAGAAATTTTTCCTTGGATGCAACCCACAAAAGTCAGCTGACACGCAGATGCGTATTTTTACTACTAGGTGAGCAAGTAAGGAAAGTTGCCCAGATGCTTCTCCATACCAGGGAATCGAACCCAGGACTTTTGCAGTTGAGAGTCGAATGCTCTCACAAATGAGCTACGCAATTTTATGTCTGTGTCTGTGTTAGAGGGGGTGAGGCTGGAAGGACAGACCTAAAATGTTTCTTCAACAAGAATATAAAGACAAAATTAACCATGTGGTTCATCACGCAAGTACTGCAGGAGCCGAAGTTAAGGATTTCACAGAGGGTGAACACGCGAGTTAACCGGAGATACGTCAAGTGACCGCCGAGTCTGGTGCGAATTTTAAGGTATGGTGGTGATGATCATCAACTCTGCGTTTCTCTTTAATTAAGTGCACCGTGGACAGGTTATTTGAAAAACATATAACTGCATGGTGGACTCCCTCAAGGCATGCTCGACTCGCTCAAGGCATGCTCGACTCGCTCAAGGCATGCTCGACTCGCTCAAGGCATGATCGACTCGCTCAAGGCATGATCGACTCGCTCAGGGCATGATCGACTCGCTCAGGGCATGATCGACTCGCTCAGGGCATGATCGACTCGCTCAGGGCATGCTCGACTCGCTCAGGGCATGCTCGACTCGCTCAGGGCATGCTCGACTCGCTCAGGGCATGCTCGACTCGCTCAGGGCATGCTCGACTCGCTCAGGGCATGCTCGACTCGCTCAGGGCATGCTCGACTCGCTCAAGGCATGCTCGACTCGCTCAGGGCATGCTCGACTCGCTCAGGGCATGCTCGACTCGCTCAGGGCATGCTCGACTCGCTCAGGGCATGCTCGACTCGCTCAGGGCATGCTCGACTCGCTCAGGGCATGCTCGACTCGCTCAGGGCATGCTCGACTCGCTCAGGGCATGCTCGACTCGCTCAGGGCATGCTCGACTCGCTCAGGGCATGCTCGACTCGCTCAGGGCATGCTCGACTCGCTCAGGGCATGCTCGACTCGCTCAGGGCATGCTCGACTCGCTCAGGGCATGCTCGACTCGCTCAGGGCATGCTCGACTCGCTCAGGGCATGCTCGACTCGCTCAGGGCATGCTCGACTCGCTCAAGGCATGCTCGACTCGCTCAAGGCATGCTCGACTCGCTCAAGGCATGCTCGACTCGCTCAGGGTATGCTCGACTCGCTCAGGGTATGCTCGACTCGCTCAGGGTATGCTCGACTCGCTCAGGGCATGCTCGACTCGCTCAGGGCATGCTCGACTCGCTCAGGGCATGCTCGACTCGCTCAGGGCATGCTCGACTCGCTCAAGGCATGCTCATCTCGCTCAAATCATGCTCGACTCGCTCAAGGCATGCTCGACTCGCTTAAGGCATGCTCGACACGCTTAAGACATGCTCGACTCGCTCAAGGCATGCTCGACTCGCTCAGGGCATGCTCGACTCGCTCAGGGCATGTTCGACTCGCTCAGGACATGCACGACTCGCTGAGGGCATGTTCGACTCGCTCAGGGCATGCTCGACTCGCTTAAGGCATGCTCGACTCGCTCAAGGCATGCTCGACTCGCTCAAGGCATGCTCGACTCGCTCAAGGCATGCTCGACTCGCTCAAGGCATGCTCGACTCGCTCAAGGCATGTTCGACTCGCTCAAGGCATGCTCGACTCGCTCAAGGCATGCTCGACTCGCTCAAGGCATGCTCGACTCGCTCAAGGCATGCTCGACTCGCTCAAGGCATTCTCGACTCGCTCAAGGCATGCTCGACTCGCTTAAGGCATGCTCGACTCGCTTAAGACATGCTCGACTCGCTCAAGGCATGCTCGACTCGCTCAGGGCATGCTCGACTCGCTCAGGGCATGTTCGACTCGCTCAGGACATGCTCGACTCGCTCAAGGCATGCTCGACTCGCTCAAGGCATGCTCGACTCGCTCAGGGCATGCTCGACTCGCTCAGGGCATGCTCGACTCGCTCAGGGCATGCTCGACTCGCTCAAGGCATGCTCGACTCGCTCAAGGCATGCTCGACTCGCTCAGGGCATGCTCGACTCGCTCAGGGCATGCTCGACTCGCTCAGGGCATGCTCGACTCGCTCAAGGCATGCTCGACTCGCTCAGGCATGCTCGACTCCTCAAGGCATGCTCGACTCGCTCAAGGCATGCTCGACTCGCTAAGGCATGCTCGACTCGCTCAAGGCATGCTCGACTCGCTCAGGCATGCTCACTCGCTCAGGGCATGCTCGACTCGCTCAGGCATTCCGACTCGCTCAAGGCATGCTCGACTCGCTAAGGCATGCTCGACTCCTAAGCATGCTCGACTCGCTCAGGCATGCTCGACTCGCTCAGGCATGCTCGACTCGCTCAGGGCATGTTCGACTCGCTCAGGACATGCTCGACTCGCTCAAGGCATGTCGACTCGCTCAAGGCATGCTCGACTCGCTCAGGCATGCTCGACTCGCTCAAGGCATGCTCTCTCGCTCAAATCATGCTGACTCGCTCAAGGCATGCTCGACTCGCTTAAGGCATGCTCGACCGCTTAAGCATGCTCGACTCGCTCAAGGCATGCTCGACTCGCTCAGGGCATGCTCGACTCGCTCAGGGCATGTTCTACTCGCTCAGGACATGCACGACTCGCTGAGGGCATGTTCGACTCGCTCAGGGCATGCTCGACCCGCTTAAGGCATGCTCGACTCGCTCAAGGCATGCTCGACTCGCTCAAGGCATGCTCGACTCGCTCAAGGCATGCTCGACTCGCTCAAGGCATGCTCGACTCGCTCAAGGCATGCTCGACTCGCTCAAGGCATGCTCGACTCGCTCAGGGCATGCTCGACTCGCTCAGGCATGCTCGACTCGCTCAAGGCATGCTCGACTCGCTCAAGGCATTCTCGACTCGCTCAAGGCATGCTCGACTCGCTTAAGGCATGCTCGACTCGGTTAAGCATGCTCGACTCGCTCAAGGCATGCTCGACTCGCTCAGGGCATGCTCGACTCGCTCAGGGCATGTTCGACTCGCTCAGGACATGCTCGACTCGCTCAGGCATGCTCGACTCGCTCAGCTGCTGACTCGCTCAGGGCATGCTCGACTCGCTCAAGGCATGCTCATCTCGCTCAAATCTGCTCGACTCGCTCAGGCATGCTCGACTCGCTTAGGCATGCTCGACACGCTTAAGACATGCTCGACTCGCTCAAGGCATGCTCGACTCGCTCAGGGCATGCTCGACTCGCTCAGGGCATGTTAGACTCGCTCAGGACATGCACGACTCGCTGAGGGCATGTTCGACTCGCTCAGGGCATGCTCGACTCGCTTAGGCGCTCGACTCGCTCAAGGCATGCTCGACTCGCTCAAGGCATGCTCGACTCGCTCAAGGCATGTTCGACTCGCTCAAGGCATGCTGACTCGCTCAAGGCATGCTCGACTCGCTCAAGGCATGCTCGACTCGCTCAAGGCATGCTCGACTCGCTCAAGGCATGCTCGACTCGCTCAAGGCATGCTCGACTCGCTCAAGGCATGCTCGACTCGCTCAAGGCATGCTCGACTCGCTCAAGGCATGCTCGACTCGCTGAAGACATGCTCGACTCGCTCAGGGCATGCTCGACTCGTTCAAGGCATGCTCATCTCGCTCAAATCATGCTCGACTCGCTCAAGGCATGCTCGACTCACTCAAGGCATGCTCGACTCGCTTAAGGCATGCTCGACTCGCTCAAGACATGCTCGACTCGCTCAGGGCATGCTCGACTCGCTCAGGGCATGCTCGACTGCTCAGGGCATGCTCGACTCGCTCAGGCATGCTCGACTCGCTAGCATGCTCGACTCGCTCAAGGCATGCTCGACTCGCTCAGGGCATGCTCGACTCGCTAGGCATGCTCGACTCGCTCAGGGCATGCTCGACTCGCTCAGGGCATGCTCGACTCGCTCAGGGCATGCTCGACCCGCTCAGGCATGCTCGACTCCTCAAGGCATGCTCGACTCGCTCAGGCATCTCGACTCGCTCAAGGCATGCTCGACTCGCTCAGGGCATGCTCGACTCGCTCAGGGCATGCTCGACTCGCTCAGGCATGCTCGACTCGCTCAAGCATGCTCGACTCGCTCAAGGCATGCTCGACTCGCTCAAGGCATGCTCGACTCGCTCAAGGCATGCTCGACTCGCTCAAGGCATGCTCGACTCGCTCAAGGCATGCTCGACTCGCTCAGGGCATGCTCGACTCGCTCAAGGCATGCTCGACTCGCTCAGGCATGCTCGACTCGCTCAAGGCATGCTCGACTCGCTCAGGCATGCTCGACTCCTCAGGCATGCTCGACTCGCTCAAGGCATGCTCACTCGCTCAGGGCATGCTCGACTCGTTCAAGGCATGCTCACTCGTCAATATGCTCGACTCGCTCAGGCATGCTCGACTCCTCAGGGCATGCTCGACTCGCTCAGGGCATGCTCGACTCGCTCAGGGCATGCTCGACTCGCTCAGGGCATGCTCGACTCGCTCAAGGCATGCTCGACTCGCTCAAGGCATGCTCGACTCGCTCAAGGCATGCTCGACTCGCTCAAGGCATGCTCGACTCGCTCAAGGCATGCTCGACTCGCTCAGGCATGCTCGACTCGCTCAAGGGCATGCTCGACTCGCTCAAGGCATGCTCGACTCGCTCAAGGCATGCTCGACTCGCTCACAGGCATGCTCGACTCGCTCAAGGCATGCTCGACTCGCTCAGGCATGCTCGACTCGCTCAGGGCATGCTCGACTGCTCAAGGCATGCTCATCTCGCTCAAATCATGCTCGACTCGCTCAAGGCATTCTCGACTCGCTCAAGGCATGCTCGACTCGCTTAAGGCATGCTCGAGCTCGTTTAAACATGCTCGACTCGCTCAAGGCATGCTCGACTCGCTTCAGGGCATGCTCGACTCGCTCAAGGCATGCTCGACTCGCTCAGGCATGCTCGACCATTCGACTGCAGGGCATGTCTCGACTCGCTCAAGGCATGCTCGACTCGCTCAAGGCATGCTCGACTCGCTCAAGGCATGCTCGACTCGCTCAAGGCATGCTCGACTCGCTCAAGGCATGCCTCGAGGCTCTGCTCCAAGGCATGCTCGACTCGCTCAAGGCATGCTCGACTCGCTCAGGGCATGCTCGACTCGCTCAGGGCATGCTCGACTCGCTCAAGGCATGCTCGACTCGCTCAAGGCATGCTCGACTCACTCAAGGCATGCTCGACTCGCTCAAGGCATGCTCGACTCGCTCAAGGCATGCTCGACTCGCTGAAGGCATGCTCGACTCGCTCAGGGCATGCTCGACTCGTTCAAGGCATTCTCATCTCGCTCAAATCATGCTCGACTCGCTCAAGGCATGCTCGACTCGCTTAAGGCATGCTCGACTCGCTCAAGGCATGCTCGACTCGCTCAGGGCATGCTCGACTCGCTCAAGGCATGCTCGACTCGCTCAGGGCATGCTCGACTCGCTCAGGGCATGCTCGACTCGCTCAAGGCATGCTCGACTCGCTCAAGGCATGCTCGACTCACTCAAGGCATGCTCGACTCGCTGAAGGCATGCTCGACTCGCTCAAGGCATGCTCGACTCGCTGAAGGCATGCTCGACTCGCTCAGGGCATGCTCGACTCGTTCAAGGCATGCTCATCTCGCTCAAATCATGCTCGACTCGCTCAAGGCATGCTCGACTCACTCAAGGCATGCTCGACTCGCTCAAGACATGCTCGACTCGCTCAAGACATGCTCGACTCGCTCAAGACATGCTCGACTCGCTCAGGGCATGCTCGACTCGCTCAGGGCATGCTCGACTCGCTCATGGCATGCTCGACTCGCTCAGGCATGCTCGACTCGCTCATGGCATGCTCGACTCGCTCAAGGCATGCTCGACTCGCTCAGGGCATGCTCGACTCGCTTAAGGCATGCTCGACTCGCTCAGGGCATGCTCGACTCGCTCAGGGCATGCTCGACTCGCTCAGGGCATGTTCGACCCGCTCAGGGCATGCTCGACTCTCTCAAGGCATGCTCGACTCGCTCAGGGCATGCTCGACTCCCTCAGGGCAAGGCTCGACTCGCTCAGGGCATGCTCGACTCGCTCAGGGCATGCTCGACTCGCTCAGGGCATGCTCGACTCGCTCAGGGCATGCTCGACTCCCTCAGGGCATGCTCGACTCGCTCAGGGCATGCTCGACTCGCTCAGGGCATGCTCGACTCGCTCAAGGCATGCTCGACTCGCTCAGGGCATGCTCGACTCGCTCAGGGCATGCTCGACTCGCTCAGGGCATGCTCGACTCGTTCAAGGCATGCTCATCTCGCTCAAATCATGCTCGACTCGCTCAAGGCATGCTCGACTCACTCAAGGCATGCTCGACTCGCTTAAGGCATGCTCGACTCGCTCAAGACATGCTCGACTCGCTCAAGACATGATCGACTCGCTCAGGGCATGCTCGACTCGCTCAGGGCATGCTCGACTCGCTCAGGGCATGCTCGACTCGCTCAGGGCATGCTCGACTCGCTTAAGGCATGCTCGACTCGCTCAAGGCATGCTCGACTCGCTCAGGGCATGCTCGACTCGCTTAAGGCATGCTCGACTCGCTCAGGGCATGCTTGACTCGCTCAGGGCATGCTTGACTCGCTCAGGGCATGCTCGACCCGCTCAGGGCATGCTCGACTCTCTCAAGGCATGCTGGACTCGCTCAGGGCATGCTCGACTCGCTCAAGGCATGCTCGACTCGCTCAGGGCATGCTCGACTCGCTCAGGGCATGCTCGACTCCCTCAGGGCAAGGCTCGACTCCCTCAGGGCATGCTCGACTCGCTCAGGGCATGCTCGACTCGCTCAGGGCATGCTCGACTCGCTCAGGGCATGCTCGACTCCCTCAGGGCATGCTCGACTCGCTCAGGGCATGCTCGACTCGCTCAGGGCATGCTCGACTCGCTCAGGGCATGCTCGACTCGCTCAGGGCATGCTCGACTCGCTCAGGGCATGCTCGACTCGCTCAGGGCATGCTCGACTCGCTCAGGGCATGCTCGACTCGCTCAGGGCATGCTTGTCTCATTGTATGCCTGACTCATTTCCCAGCCCAAGGCCACAATAACATTTCCAAGTCGCGTGCAATCACAAAGAACCTCATTTTCAGCTTTCTGTCTGTCAAATTGAGAGGCTTCACTAATAATAATATTGAGGTCACGTACTTGAAACATTCCTTGGCAACAAGACTCTTTGTAACTCAACTAAAAGTGTTAACAGTACTGTACTCTCGTGGATGATTGCGAAACTAACAGGATCATAGTGAAGGCGTCTTGTATTTCAACATATTTATGTTGTCATTCTTAATCTTGATGTGATATTCTTTATGAATAAACATTAGGAGCTCCATACCATCAAGCTCTATGCATTGTGCAGGTTTCAGTGGCAGGCGAAGATCTAATCAACATCGTGAATAAATAGGAAACAAGCACTTAACACTGTACCATTACGTTCACCAAATTGATGATTAAACAAATATCACAGAGTTACAAAACACTTTTTGAACTTATCCATCCATACTTTTGGCATCTCCCGCAAACTAATCATGAATGATCTACCTTAACAAAGAGTTTCTTTAAGAACAATTGAAAACGTCAGCATATCTGATCACTGCTCTCTCTGCTACAATCAACATCATTACATAATAGTCCATTATTATTATTTTCCTGGAAGAAGTCTAAACCCATTGGGGTCGTGCGGCTCCTGGGGAAAGAATGACAACCAGATTTGATCTGAGGAAGAGGAGAGTGGTTGGTGGAAGACCAACTCTCATAACCCTTCTGTGGAAGACAGGAAACTGGCCAGTTCTTCGCTTAGTTTGCAGCCTAGGTGATACTAAGAAATATTTACCACAGAAGTGTAACTATAATTAGCATAATAATAAGATGACAAATGAAGGTGAAGGAAGAGACGGCAACGGAGGAGACTATATAGACTTCGAAGATGACTACAGAGATGAAGGCAAAGAATCCAGAATAGACAGGACGATAAATAAAACAAGACTCCGAAGATGAGGTTGAAAACAAAGAAGAAAACTAAGACGAAAATAAATATGAGGCGAATTGGGTACTAAAATGCAATCAGGACCATCCCCCCATCCTGCAACTCCCCATCGAAACCTCCCCGAGGTTTCGATGGAATACAACGTTGTGGACGAAGGGAAAACAAGAATAATACATTAAAACTAGAATAGAGAGAAATGCTAGTAAATGGAGGGAGAAATAATAAAGAGATAATGGATTGGAAGAGGCAAGGGAGTATGGAAAAAAAGCAGAAAGGGGCGAAGAAGAGATAGCTAGGGGAAAGAAAAATGGATGGAAGAGTTTAGAAGAATGAGAAATGAAAGGATACGGAATGAGTGTTTAGAAGAGAAAAAAAAGATGATATAAAGAGGGGTGCAAGGTAAAGGAAGATGAAAGAAAAATTAGAAGAGGGAGAATGGAAGAATAAAAAAGAAAGGATAACGTCATAAAAGGAACAATGCAGTGAAAGAGATGACCAGGAAAATAGGACGTTAGGAAAGAGCGGAGAGAGGTAATAAAAACAAGGAAAATGGTGTTGAACATTCTATACACCTGTCTGTTAAAATTTCCTTAACATGCTGATCTACCTTGAAATAACTGACTCACGAAATCGTAATGACACGATTTCAGCTGACCCAGTCTGGAGTTGTACGACTCACTAGCCGCGAGTTCAATCCTCACCCTTCCTTAGCTTGTTTGCTTTGAAATAGTTCACGACAATAGCAACCATTATTGTGCCAATATATCCCGTATAAACCCATGTTATAGAGATCCATCTCGTATGAAAAGGTCGTAAACTAAACTGAAAAATCAAATACCCAACACACATCAAAGGCTGTAACTCAAATACAATTAATCATGTCGCTGATCCATCACCAAACTTTATTGAAACGCTACATGAGAACTACTTGTCACTGACATGCATCACATATCAAAGGTCATCCACAACATGAAAAGCACATGTCCTAAAGTCGTACCCTACGTAAGAAAATCCCCGTTTCATATCCATCAGAAGGTTAAAATACCACCACATCAGAGCCTTTCCATTTCAAGCACCTCTTTTCTGCAACTCCTTCCATAAGTATGTAGAAAGCGCCGGAGCTCACTCTGTCTCTCTCCTTGTTGAAATTTACACTTTGATTTGTATTCAGATATTTCTCGTTTAAGATGTAAAGTTTTTATTTTGTTAGAAATATGACTGAAGTGTCAAAGGAGTATTAGTACATAAGCAGAAAAAGTTAAAATTTATATATATAACAGGAGACACCCTGTAAAAATAACTAATAAATAAGTAATCTCTCTCTCTCTCTCTCTCTCTCTCTCTCTCTCTCTCTCTCTCTCTCTCTCTCTCTCTCTCTCTCTCTCTCTCTCTCTCTCTCTCTCTCTCACCTCACGAAAGAAAACTCGTATAAATCCTGTCATCCACCAAACGCTGACAGGGAGGAAAGAGGGGCTAGTAATTGGGTAAGACGGATAACCGAAGACTGCACACTACTAAGGACTACCATTATCTATAAACTTGAGAAAAGTGATGGACAGCGTAAGGACATTTACCTCCCCTTCACTCCTTCCAGCATCTGCCACCATGAATCATGGATGTGATAAATGGTTTTGAAAACCGACAAGTTGAAGATTGAAAATCAAATGGAAAGGATAGGTTACCACTACTACCTCTGCTGAAAAAGTACTACTCTTTTCTACATCTACAGATGCTACCCTGCTGCCACCCATAGTGCATTATCTACCACTAGTTCTACTTTTAGATTCTGCCAATTCTACTTCCAAATAACGTCGCAGGTAAACGAAACAAACCGGACTTGACTATTGGAACCTTATGTTTGCAA
This sequence comes from Cherax destructor, assembly GCA_009830355.1. Taxonomy (NCBI): domain Eukaryota; kingdom Metazoa; phylum Arthropoda; class Malacostraca; order Decapoda; family Parastacidae; genus Cherax; species Cherax destructor. Next base: position 38,432 of record WNWK01002637.1, on the reverse strand, counting down.
AGTTCGACTGGTTCCTAAAGGACTAAATAGATAGACACTAAGAGATTTAAGAGGAAATATTATTCCAGTGATCGAAAACTGCGAGAAAGACTTAACCAACATTCGTGTTCAACCACCTAGCACAGAATCTCTTACCATTTGTTTTCGAGTATTTGTGCTACATTGTACTGCAATGCATTTGAGAATGTCCAATTTGTTTATCCTGAAGGTTTCCATTTGGTCGCCTCCGTTTCCTGAATGAAAATAAGTTCGGCGATTCAAGTTCTTTCATACGGTTATTTCTTAATAGAAGAGTGAGAGAGAACTTAACCTTGTAGAAACCTGTGTAAAACCCTGTGTAAAAAAAAAAGAGAGAGAAATGTAATAAATTAGAAGGTGATCGACCATCCATCCTGATGTCCGTCGCATCCCGGTAGGAAGTGAGTAACCATTAGTGGATATATGTATTAACTTTAATGGGGAAACTTATCGCATTATCAACTTAGGCATTTTGCGTCCCATTCTCCTAAAATTATGGGGGTGGGAAGAGGTGGAGGAGGGGAAGAGGAAGAGAAGGAGGAGGGGGAGAGGAGGAGGATGCATCCTTATCCTTCGTCTGAGAATGGGAAGAGGCAACTTAAATACCCGAAAATTGCCAAACTCGGTCAGTTCTTTGGTCCAGAGTGCCATTCCTGTTCCTCGTAATTTTTCAGCTGTGGGAATTTGCGAAGTGTAGAATTTTTCTTTTTTATAAGAGAGGGAAAGAGAGGAGGCAGGGAGAGAAAGAGGAGAGAGGAAGAGAAAGAGGGAGAGACAGCTAGCAGAGAGCCTACTGTCACTATGTTCTTAATGAAATCTTTGTGTTACAATACTCGTCGTGCACAAGTGCGATATGCGTCTTTCACAGACCCATTACGCGTAGCGTACAGACCCCAGTGTGGGTCCGTTACATGTTTATTACACGTTAGCGTACGTCCAGTATTACGTGCACGTCCAGCTCTAGCATACGTGCAACGCGTCGAGCGAATATAACGACTATGTTAAAAAATAAATTTCAATTTTAGTGTTGGTCAATAACTCACAAGCAATCTAACTCTCCGAAACTGTTTACACAAGCCACATGTATCAGATACATAATATATAAAATATTTGTTTCCTGCATAATCTTGGAATATTTATCCTTTAAGTTACTTCTTTCTTGTTGATCTTCGAAGAAATATGTATTTCGCCTAATTTTTGATAGATTGGCCAGAAAGCTTAAAAATTATCTCGATTTATAATCCTTCTGTTAAAGTCTTGGAAATTTTTAATAAATTTTCGAAAGCCAATTACTATTTAATTAATGAAATCTAACCCAAAATTATAAATACGGCTTAATTCAAGGTTTCATTTTATAAACTCAATTCTTAAGGCTATACAGCACTTTCCATAACCACTGGAAATGTGTTAGAAAGTGTTATCATTTGCTTCCACATCATCAAAACGAATACTGAAGTACCAATACTCTTACCAGAGTGGCAAGATTTATTTTCATTTGGGCAACGTTTAGCTCACTTGTGAGGCCACCTGTTAGCTAAACGTTGCCTGAAAAAAAAATAAAACTTAAAATCTGTTAAATATTTTTGTACAGTAATACCTCTGGCATTTTTTAGCCTTTTAAATTAGTTTAAAAGAACGTGAGTGATATTCTTCCCTTCCAGGTCACATCCCCGTAAACACATCCTTCCAGGTCACATCCCCGTAAACACATCCTTCCAGGTCACATCCCCGTAAACACATCCTTCCAGGTCACATCCCCGTAAACACATCCTTCCAGGTCACATCCCCGTAAACACATCCTTCCAGGTCACATCCCCGTAAACACATCCTTCCAGGTCACATCCCCGTAAACACATCCTTCCAGGTCACATCCCCGTAAACACATCCTCGCCCTACTGTGTGTCCGTAGCATTTATGCTTAAAGCATAATGAACAGTGTAACCTGATGGTAAAGAGTTTAGAATCATTCAAGAGCTGCATTCTTAACACTAGAAACAAAAAAATAAGCTGAACTTAATACACATTTTCTTTAATAAAGTACGAAGTGTTGGACAAAGTAGTTTCATTAGTTGCTAAAAAGAAAATTTTGTAAAGGTCTACCCTGTTTTTTTTTTACTAATTTTTATGTTTTCATGGTAATAAGTCACTAATTCTCCCACACGTCTCTACCTCACACCTGCTACGATGTTTTACGATTAATTTAACACAGCAATGTCGGAACCGAAATAATTTAAAAATCATGAAGTTGAATGAAGGATCTGAATGCTGATTTATATACCTGACATATTTCAGACAGCATTTTAAAAACACGATCCAATATTATATATATATATATATATATATATATATATATATATATATATATATATATATATATATATATATATAATGTCGTGCCGAATAGATAATACTTGCGATTTTGGCTTAAATAGCAACGTGAAAATTTGTGTATGGAATAATTTCGCAAAATTTATTCTGAACATAACGAAAAAAATATATAACATATTTTTTTAATACTGTGCACAATGAGAGCACAGACCCATTCTCTCATGTCTAGGCAACTCAGGCCTATCGCACTAAATTTGAAGGAATGAAAAATAAAACGTAGATCTACGTTCGGACAGTTAATTTAACTGTCCAAACATTGAAGGAAACGTTTTGACACTCGTGGCGAAACGTTTCCTTTAATAAATGTCCTGAACTGTAAGTAATTATCTTTTTCCACATTGCTACTTGTCAAAAGTAACTTCCTGTTCCGGGATGAGCTGTATCGCGTGTCTTCCACCTACTACAAGATGAATACCTGTATCTGTGACCTCTACTAGTTCTTGAAGAATTGTTCTTGGATGACCTACTTCGTTTATTATTAAATTACTGTAAACTTATCTAAAATACATTTAGATGGATTAAGTTAAATTAAATTGCGCTTGTTATAATAAGGTTAGGTAAGTTTTCTAACGTTCTTTTGGAAGAAAATTATTATTTTTTTTACAATAACATAAATGAAAAAATATATATCTTTAAACGTACAAAATAAAATTTTACAGAGGACTTAATTTTAAACTAATTTTTGCTAATTGACCAGTTTTACCTATCCTATGTCGTGCCGAATAGGTAAAACCTGTCAATTAGCAAGAACTCATTTAAAATTAAGTCCTTTCTAAAATATTTTCTTGTACTTTTAAAGATATATATTTTTTTCATTTATGTTATTATAAAAATAATAATTTTGTACCAAAACAACCTTAGAAAACTTACCTAACCTTGTTATAACAAGCGCAATTTAATTTAGCCTAATCCAACAATATATATTTTATATAAGTTTACAATAATTTAATGCTAAACAAATAATGAGATATATTTTTTCGTAAGGTTCAGAATGATTTTTGAGTAATTATTGCGTACACAAATTTTCGCTTGCCTTATTCGGCAAACAGAGCGTTGCTATTTAAGCCAAAATCGCAAGTTTTACTTATTCGGCACGGCTTACACACACACACAGGGTAGGGAGAGATAGGACCCAGTAGCGATCAGTGAAAAGGCGGCGCCTGGAGCTGAGTCTCGACCCCTGCAACCACAATTATGGGAGTACAATTAGGTGAGTACACACACACACACACACCCATGTGCCTATCTTAAAAACGATGCCAGAGGCTCTGCTCCGATTCACTTCATTTTTCGCAAGGTTTGCAAATGAGACTAGTCCCAGAGATGAGGAATATGACTTATGAACAGAGGCTAGAGAAGATAAACCTGGTGACGGATGAGTCACAGGGATTTTAGGAAAAAAAAATTCAGCCTTAGAGTAGTCAGGAAGTGCAACGACCTGGACAGTGGAGTCGTAGATGCCGGATCCATACAAAACTTTAAGAAGAGGCGGGGCCAAGAGCTAAGCCTGAGCCGCTGAAATCACACACATAGGTGAGTACATATAGGTAAGTACACGCAGGAAAAAAAACAGGATTGACGAAAGTACAGTTATCAGGAGAAACACTAGACATGAAGCAAGATGTTGACCGATTACCATAATGAAACGGGGATGATGGTAAGCAGCTGGAAAGACTCTGGGGGTACTGCTTGGGTGCGTCATGTTGAAGGGGTGGTGCGTCATGTTGAAGGGGTGGTGCGTCATGTTGAAGGGGTGGTAATAATGATTATGTGCTGGGATGATGGATGGGGTATTAGTTTACCTAGTGGTGCTGAGGATATGCTACCGTTTCATGCTGATACTGCTGCTGAAAGGTACTTCTGCTGTTTGTTGTTTGTCATCTTAGTTCTTGAGACAGCCGCTGGAGAGCTAGTTTACTGCTAACTTTATGCACAAGTTGGTGGACGCGTTGCAACACCAGCGGAGCATAAACCTCCGCTGCTCTACATTATGTATGAAGGAAATCGTAAAAGTTTTTCCGAGTTGACCGAGTTGTGGACACATGTTTGGGGACCAGAACCCCGGGATGACGCAGGGATGACTCAGGGATGACGCGCCTCTCCCCTACTAATATTTTATGATTATGGTTTTTATGAATATTATGATCATAATTTTATGATGTTAGCACATTACGTTCATAATTAAGTTTATTGAAGACGACCAAGACCAAGTAATGAAAAAAAAATTGGGATTTCACCCATGATTGTAATTCAATTTTTCATGACGATGTTAAATAGGCCATAAATTCTATCACTCACGCAAAAACATTCCAACAAATAATGATTTATTTGCGATAAAAAACGTATAAAAATAAAAACTATTATAATATTAAAATAGACATTAAAACGAAGATAAAATTAACGAGGTCCCTAAAGGTACTATAATAACCACGACATATATGACAAGGCCAGAACAAAATGTTAAAATGGTGTCCAGAGTCAAGAGAATTGTTTTAAACTCACTCACTTACTCCTCTCACACACACACACACACACACACACACACACACACACACACGCAACAGAAGGCTGGGTTAACCTGCAAATGGTGCTGATAAGTATGGTAAAGTGTGTGTTTACAGAGCAAGTCTTTATTTGGACAACATTTCCCCTCGCTGTTGAACTTTATCGAGTCATAACTTGAGATACCTCAACACTGAGCGAAATGTCCCAACAAAGACTCGCTCTGCAAACTCACTCTCATTACCCTACTAAGCAGGTGTTTATGGGTGAGCTGTCATCACCCAATTTACGATATACAGAGAATCGTATCGTTGTAACTATTCTTTTGGGAAGAGGACGGTTAAACACCTACATTCTTCCCAACTGTTTCTTTTATTACTAGTCCGTAGGGTTCAGTAGATCTGTAACTTCCCAATGAAATAGCGATACAAGTTGCTCATTACGTCATTGTGATTCAGAGGTCTGATACAGAAGGTGCTCTGTATGAGATGTCTGAAGCCTCCCGTGCATTACCTGGGACCCGACATATACCAAGCACTACATCCACGCCTGCTGTACCTGGTGTTGATAGAGGATGACTTCTAGAACTTCTGAAACCGCGAAGTTGACATCAGCACTAACAAAATGAGCTCCACACCCACACAGTCTCTCAGTATACATTCAGTGGTTCTCCCATTACATGTCTGGTCATTCAACAGTTTTCTACTTGAAAAATGGCATGGTAATACCGACACGATGTGGAAGCAGACACTTGTGTACAGTTCAGGACATTTCCTCTAAAAAATGCCCTGAATTACACTATCAGTTATTCACTATTCTCGTAGTGCACGTTCAGTTGTTCACCAGCCTCTCATTACACGGACAGCAGTTCACCTATCTCCCAGCGTAAATTTCCCTTTAAGAAGAGCTGCAGGGTGAGCATTTCTTCTTTAATACACCCCTGTACAATAACTCCCTTCTGGGGAATATTTCAAAACATTTCTTTTGAGTTTGACCAATTCACCGAGTGGTATTAATTACCAACACTCGCAGGGAGGGTCCACCACCGGAGGTATTTATCTTCGACATCACCAGAAGTATCCCTTTTCGAATACCACCGGAAATATTCGTCTTGAATACTACAAGTACTACAAGACTCTGATAGCGGGTTCTATCCCGGCCGTGGTATGGTTTGTTTACAAGTACTAATTTTTCACAAGTATTTATCTTAAATACCACCATGAGTATTAATGTCTAGCACTACCGGAAGCATTTTTTTCCATGCCATAGGAAGTATTTTTCTAGGTGGTTGTTATATGGCCAATGCTGAGGTAATAATCCGATCATAGTTCAAATTCGCTGTAAAAAGAAATCTCGCTCTGTGATTAAGCATCCAGAAGATACTACATTTACAGAGTACTTTGACCTATAAAGTTACACGGAGTTTTTCTCAAAAGGTTTAAACACAATAAAACACTATTAACGGTAAGCCAAAACTACAAATATAAACCATTTGCACCAAAACATGAAAAACTAAAAATTAAAATAAATCAATAAAACGGAGTTGAAATAACTCATGAGTTCAAAAAATAATAAAATGTTTGAGCCAAAAAGTCAGAGTAATGAAAAAATCCACGAGAAGACAAAATTTGTAGGTAAGAGTCAAAACATTCAGCTACATGGAGAGGAGCAAGAGCACCTGTAAGCAAGTAGCTGTGGGTGAGGTGGGGGGGGGGGGGGAAGGGAAGGAATATAATAGTGGAGAAGGATGGTTGGGGTTGGTGTGGGGAGTGGGTTGGTGTGGAGAGTGGGTTGATGGGAGGTGTGGATGTGCGCGCGCGCGTACTAGCGCCCACTTCCACAAAATCCCCAAACTACAGAGAATCATCTCATAATGAAGATTCTTTTTGAAAGCGAACAGCCAGACGCCCACGTCCCATTAAACAATAAAAAACTTGCTGCTCGTTTGATCGAACATCCAGAGCGCTGAATATTATTTTTGTGTGGCTATATTGTCAACAATCTCAACAGACTGGGAAAAATTATTAAAATTGTTAAAAAATTAATAGAGCATACAGTAAATAACGAGTTGCAAAATATGGATTAAGTGAAAGGAATTACTCTTTTAGCTTTCTATTGTAGGTTCCATTGACCTTAGACTTGTGCCAATCTCGCTGAAATAAATTATTTACTCTTTTGGTCATTTCTCCAGAAATGTGAACACTAAAGTGTTTCTAGCAAAAACAAACAAAATTTTGGAGAACGTAGTGACAGTTCGCAAAATTTACTCGTCTTGCTGCACATAAAAAATATGATTAGGTCTCAAAATATCCTGAAAGTATGTGATAGACAGCTGATGTTAAAGCTGTAGACGAGAGACAACACAGACAGGAATACAGAGCGTTAGTTAGTTCTTATTCTGGTAGTGGTAAATGGTACCTTTTAGCAGACACTAAGAGGAACATAATACACAATTTCTAACGAAGATATGATCGACTTTTGAAGACCAGGAATTCTAAGCTAATTGATGAGAGTTACGAGGCGGAGTCAAGTGCAATAAATTGACTGGGAAATCGACCCGAGTAGAGGCATCCTACCAACAGATTTGGCGTAGCGAACGTCTCTCCACGTCATGGCTAAACAATAAAGTAATTACAGCTCTGATTCCTGAGTGACGCATCATATTGCAAATCGACGTATATTGTCAACCATATTACCAAACTATAATTACAAATGATACGCTCTGCAGTAACATATGTCAATGAAAAAATACTTGCAATGTTGTAGGAATGTTATGATTCGGATGGCAATATTATTGAATGATACGTATCATTAGAAAAAATAAACCCAGGTCGGAATGTGTGCCTGGAGCAAACCTTGAACACATTGAAAAATGCTACGAGAACCCAGGCTCAGGGCTTCGGGGAGAGCAATCATGTGTCTATTTCTAAATCTAGAGTTCTTATGTTGTATTTCAATAAAAATTCTTGAACCTTAGGAGAATTTTTAGAAGACATAATAAATATGTGCTCAAGGGAGAGAAGGCAGCGTAGGATGAAATGGCCATTAGGCAGAAGAGCAGGAAGACAGGAGGGCAGGGATTTAGGTAGGAAAATTGCAAAAGCAGGTAAGACAGACGGCATTAAGGGCAGCAAGAGTAGGATCGCAAGCACAAATCGTTGAACATATCGCTGGAAGCTCATATAGAGTGGAGCTGCAGAGCTGTAAGCAACAGATGCAACACTGAATAAACAAATGCTTAAAGGGAACAGTAACTTAGATTAATTTATAATAATATTCATCTCATAAAACCATATTAGAATATGCAGCAACAGCATGTAGAAAATTTGAAATGCCTCAGAGGAGAGGTGATCACAACATACACCATACTCCAAACAATTCCTTACCAAGAACAGTGTTGCTTTCAGCTAATTAACAATGTATTCTCATTGGTATTTGTTAACCTGCCCTTTGTGCAGTTTCATTACCATCGGATGATTCACATTTGAGAGCCATAACCCAAGTTAGAGCTTAATGTCTTCCAAATACATTCTTTCTACATTCCAAAACCACGTCACATCCCAGTAAAAACAGAAGGATTTCTGTGTAGTAATGAAAATAAAATCTTCAGTAACGTGAGGAGATTATTTGACAATTTTAATGATATAAAACAGATATATTAGCAAAAAAGAATGCAAAATCAAGAGAGAATAATAGCCATACTCCTCGACAGATGTCAGACTAGACATCGAATCACGGTCGAGAAAGGGAAGCATTAATAAACGGGAAGCAATGGAGATTTAAAGTAATGAAAACAAACTTTAAAAACAGTTGAGAGATTTAACTTATACCCGATAAGCAACGATAACAGTGGCAATAATCTATGACCCTTAGAAAGAAATGAGACCCCCAGAGGAAAGAATGCAGTAATAAAATATATCAATCATAAACATCACTATAAATGCAACACTAGCAGCTAAGTTAGGAAGACAAAAACTTATGTTCCTTCAAGACTTCAACCAACATGAAAGAAACGGAGGCAAGATATCTGCACAGTAAGTATTGACATGGAGAACAAAGATATTGGACATAAAGAACTTCCTTGTCCAAGAAGTTAAGATTCACCAAGGATTAGGAGGCGACGAGCTATTATGAATGTAACATTTATATAGAGGGAAAAATTATCATTGAGTAGTAGTAGATGAGGAGGCCTAGATCAGAAGAACATTACATCCTTATATGTGAGAACATATCAGAAGTGAAAGGAAAGGAATGGAATAGACAGAAAGGCAACATTAGAATAGTGTACAGAATGTTGAATTTCAAGAGACATTGAAACAGAAAAACGAAATAAGCGCTGAAAGACTTCCTTACCCAGATATGTACAGAAGCAACAATAGCAACAAAAAGATTCATCACGTTGTACTAAGATAAGAAGAGAGAGGTAAGACTGCCCATTACTTAGTAAACAGTGTAAGTGAAACCTAAAAATAAGAGAACATTGAAAAAATGTAGAATGCAAGAAGGCCAATAATAAATCCTTAAAATAAAGAGGTATACATACAATACAAAATTAACTTAGCAACTAAGTTATTAAGACAATGCAAAACTACTACTTAATCAGATCAGGAGCAAACTAATGGTGAAAGATTAAATAATAGAGTTAAAAATTACTATGGAAAGAGAGAGTACAGAAGATAACACGAAACATTTTTTAAAATGCTATGGATGTTATTCGAGGGAAAACTTTTTACGTACTCCTAGGACCTTATTTGCAAATCAGGGTTTTTAATCTAAACATACTGATTAATTAAGACGAAAATTATAAGTTTTAATGAACTAAAAGAACAAAGATTTTGATCAATATAAACTAAGAGAATATATGGAATATGTTTACGGTGGATGTAGTGGAGGCTAATTTCATGTATGGACTCTTAAGGTGTGATAAAGCTTAAAGAGCATGGGGAGGCAGCCTCATAAGCAATACACATGGCAGATGGAGCCCTAGGGCTAGAACCCAACCCACGCATAAAATTAGATAATCACAGACTAGCACTTAGACGCAGTAACACATGCTACCGCTCAGGTAACTTCATATAACTAATAACACACATGCACGTGCACATACGGGGCCAGGAGCTACGAATCGACCCCTGCAACCACAAATAGATGTGTAAATGCACTCAAGCGCTCACACTGCCAGAGCCACACTGCTCTCCTGTGACCCTCCACCCACGAGACAAAGACTCTGGAGCAGCACAAGTCACCTGCTACCCTTAAATAAGAGGCACTTAGGTAACCCCAATCACACCTGCATCGCCGGTAAAAAACACTGTATTGTGCCGGTAATTATACAGGAAACCCACTGTAGAGAAATTTTATATCATCTGGGCCACGTTATTAATTACGATATTAAACTTTGAAGGGTAACTATGTCTGTGACGCTTGCTCAGCTGGTGTAAAATACCCAGCTGAGGAGTTAAGTGAATTAAGCAAATGCAGGGAAGATTTTTCATTCAGTGCCGTGAAGTGTATTCATGTGATACAGTGACGTGTACTCACCTGGTGCAGTGATGTGGATTCATCTGATACAGTGACGTGTACTCACCTGGTGCAGTGATGTGTATTCATCTGATACAGTGACGTGTACTCACCTGGTGCAGTGATGTGGATTCATCTGATACAGTGACGTGTACTCACCTGGTGCAGTGATGTGATTCTCTGATACGTGACGTACTCACCTGGTGCAGTGATGTGATTCATCTGATACGACGTGTACTCACCTGGTGCATGATGTGATTCATTGATACAGTGACGTACTCACCTGGTGCAGTGATGTGGATTCATCTGATACAGTGACGTGTACTCACTTGGTGCGTGAGTGATTCATCTGATACAGTGACGTTACTCACCTGGTGCAGTGATGTGATTCTTGATACAGTGACGTGTACTCACCTGTGCCGAGTGTCATTGATACAGTGACGTACTCACCTGGTGCAGTGATGTGGATTCATCTGATACAGTGACGTGTACTCACCTGGTGCAGTGATGTGGATTCATGTGATACAGTGACGTGTACTCACCTGGTGCAGTGATGTGGATTCATCTGATACAGTGACGTGTACTCACCTGGTGCAGTGATGTGGATTCATCTGATACAGTGACGTGTACTCACCTGGTGCAGTGATGTGGATTCATCTGATACAGTGACGTGTACTCACCTGGTGCAGTGATGTGGATTCATCTGATACAGTGACGTGTACTCACCTGGTGCAGTGATGTGGATTCGTATATATTAAAGCGAATTCATCTAATGCAGAGTAGAATGTTCATTTAATGCAGTGAAAAGTATTCAGTAGATATAGTGACGAGTGTTCATCCGGTGCAGCAAGTGTTAAGGTGATGTAGTTACGAGTGTTCATACGAGGCAGTGAAGTGTTCATGTCGCGCAGTGACAAATGTTGAACTGAGCCATTGACGGGTGTTCATTTAAAAAAGTGACGTCTGTTCATCGGATGAAGTGAAAATTATTCACTTGAGGCAGTGCAGAGTATTCATCTGAGGCAGTGCAGAGTATTCATCTGAGGCAGTGCAGAGTATTCACTGAGGCAGTGCAGAGTATTCATCTGAGGCAGTGCAGAGTATTCATCTGAGGCAATAAAGAGCAATTCGCGCTGATGAAGCAAAACATTATGGTGCTATGAAGACTGCAGGACTGCAGTAATCTCTCTGCAACTTGAACACACACTGCAGGAGGGAACCCATAGCTAAATCCTGGCACTGGACCATTTGTATGCCTGGCACATATTAAAGAGATGGAAGGGCGAGGGAAAGAGGCTGATAGCTCCTAGAGATGGCTATTCTGTGTGTAAATCTTAGCGCTGGTGACGTAGTGAACCTTCACCAGGATGATACGGTGTGAAAACTCAGATCTGCTCCTGAATGATGGTTGACTACCATCCTCCCATGATGGTTGACTACCATCCTCCAATGATGGTTGACTACCATCCTCCCATGATGGTTGACTACCATCCTCCAATGCTCAGATTTTCCTACTTTCAATGAGGCAGATTTTTATTTAGGCCACCTACAGTCCCTTCTGTGACGTGGATAGTTATCTACATTTCAAGGAATAATTCCAAATATTTGTTTTGTATTTTGGTACACAGATATTCAGAACAAGGAAACATGTCGCAATAAAATGGCAGGATAAAGTTTTTGTTACTAATCGTGAGAAAATAAATAATGAGAATGAATTTGTTTTTGTTGAAACGCTAAACCCATTGGAGTCACTGAGGACCAGTTGGTGTCCATTAATCTTTTTTGAAGAAGAAAGAATCCTGCGGGATGAAACAATGGCCCATTAAAGGAATGGCTTCCGGGAGTTCTCTAAGTCTTATGGAGAAAGATATGACAAAAAATATACAATTCTTACGTAATCACTTAATGTTTACACTTACGCGTTTATCTTGAAGTTTGCACCTAAACGTTCAATTGAAGTTTACACTTGCACCTTCATTTGAAGTTTACACTTACACCATCACTTGAAGTTTACACTTACTGCTTTACTTAAAGTTTACACTTACACCTTCACTTGAAGTTTACACTTACTGCTTTACTTAAAGTTTACACTTACACCTTCACTTGAAGTTTACACTTACATCTTCAATTGAAGTTTACACTTACATCTTCAATTGAAGTTTACACTTACATCTTCAATTGAAGTTTACACTTCCACCTTCACTTCAAGTGTAATTACACTTACATCTTCACCTGAAGTTTACACTTACACCTTCACTTGAAGTTTACACTTACATCTTCAATTGAAGTTTACACTTCCACCTTAACTTCAAGTGTAATTACACTTACATATTTACCTGAAGTTTACACTTACACCTTCACTTGAAGTTTACACTTACATCTTCAATTGAAGTTTACACTTACATCTTCAATTGAAGTTTACACTTCCACCTTCACTTCAAGTGTAATTACACTTACATCTTTACCTGAAGTTTACACTTACACCTTCACTTGAAGTTTTACATCTTCTACATTCTTCAATTGAAGTTTACACTTACATCTTCAATTGAAGTTTACACTTCACTTCATTAAGTTTACACTACATCTTCAATTGAAGTTTACACTTCACCTTCACTTCAAGTGTAATTACACTTACATCTTCACCTGAAGTTTACACTTACACTTCACTTGAAGTTTACACTTACATCTTCAATTGAAGTTTACACTTCCACTTCACTTAAGTGTAATTACACTACATCTTTACCTGAAGTTTACACTTCACCTTCACTTGAAGTTTACACTACATCTCATTGAAGTTTACACTTCATCTTCATTCAGTTTACACTTCCACCTTCACTTCAAGTGTAATTACACTTACATCTTTACCTGAAGTTTACACTTACACCTTCACTTGAGGTTTACACTTACACCTTCACTTGAATATAACACTTACATCTTCACCTGAAGTTTACACTTACACCTTCACTTTTTACACTTACATATTCACTTGAATTTTACACTTACACCTTCAATTAAAGTTTACACTTACACCTTCACTTGAAGTTTACATTTACACCTTCACGTGAATTGTAATTACACTTACATCTTCACCTGAAGTTTACTCTTACACCTTCACTTGAGGTTTACACTTACACCTTAAATTGAAGTTTACACTTACACCTTCACCTGAAGTTTACACTTACACCTTCACCTGAAGTTTACACTTTCATCTTCACTTGAAGTTTACACTTGCACCTTCACCTGTAGTTTACACTTACACCTTCACTTGAGGTTTACACTTACACCTTCAATTGAAGTTTACACTTACATCTTCACCTGAAGTTTACACTTACACCTTCACCTGAAGTTTACACTTTCATCTTCACTTGAAGTTTACACTTGCACCTTCACCTGTAGTTTACACTTACACCTTAACTTGAAGTTTACACTTACATCTTCACTTAATGTTTATACTTATACCTTCAATTAAAGTTTACACTTACACCTTAACTTGAAGTTTACACTTACATCTTCACTTAATGTTTATACTTACACCTTCAATTAAAGTTTACACTTACACCTTAACTTGAAGTTTACACTTACACGTTCACTTGAAGTGTAATTACACTTACACCTTCACCTGAAGTTTACTCTAACACCTTCACTTGAGGTTTACACTTACACCTTTACTTGAAGTCTATACTTACACCTTCACTTGAAGTTTAAACTTACACCTTCAATTAAAGTTTACACTTACACCTTCACCTGAAGTTTACACTTACACCTTCACCTGAAGTTTACTCTTACACCTCCACCTGATGTCTACACTTACACTTTCACTTGAATTTTACACCTACACCTTCAATTGAAGTTTACACTTACACCTTTCCTGAAGGTTACACTTACACATTCACCTAATGTTTACACTTACACATTCACCTAATGTTACACTTACACCTTCTCTTGAAGTGTAATTACACTTACACCTTCACCTGACGTTTATACTTATAACTTCACTTGAAGTTTACACTTACACCTTCACTTGAAGTTCACAGTTGCACCTTCACCTGAAATTTACTCTTACACATTCACCTGAAGTTTACTCTTACACCTTCACTTGAAGTTTACACTTGCACCTTCACTTGAAGTGTAATTACACTTACACCTTCACCTGAAGTTCACACTTACACCTTTACCTGAAGTTTGCACTTACACCTTCACCTGAAGTTTACACCTATACCTTCACTTGAAGTGTAATTACACTTACAACTTCACCTGAATTTTACACTTACACCTTTACTTGAAGTTTACAATTGCACCTTCACTTGAGGTTTACACTTCCACCTTCAACTGAAGTTTACTCTTACACCTTCACTTGAAGTTTACACTTACACCTTCACGTGAAGTGTAATTACACTTACATCTTCACCTGAAGTTTACACTTACACCTTTACCTGAAGTTTCCACTTACATCTTCTCCTGACGTTTACACCTACACCTTCACTTGAAGTGTAATTACATTTACAACTTCACCTGAAGTTTACCTACACCTTCACTTTAAGTTTACATTTGCACCTTCACTTGACGTTTACACTTACACCTTTAATTAAAGTTTACACTTGCACCTTTACTTGAATTGTAATTACACTTACACCTTCACCTGAAATTTAAACTTACACCTTCACTTCAGGTTTACACTTACACCTTCAATTGAAGTTTACACTTACACCTTCAAGTGAGAGAGTAATTGTGGTAGGAGGCCTAAATGCTAAAGTAGGAGAAACAGTTAGAGGGTGTGGTAGGTAAGTTTGGGGTGCCAGGTGTAAATGAAGGTGGGAGTCCTTTGATTGAACTTTGTATAGAAAGGGGTTTAGTTATAGGTAATACATATTTTAAGAAAAAAAGGATAAATAAGTATACAAGATATGATGTAGGGCGTAATGACAGTAGTTTGTTGGACTACGTATTGGTAGATAAAAGACTGTTGAGTAGACTTCAGGGTGTACATGTTTATATAGGGGCCACAGATATATCAGATCACTTTTAAGTTGTAGCTGCAGTGAGAGTGAAAGGTAAATGGGATACAAGGAAAATAGAAACAGCAAGAGAGAATTGAAGGTTTATATACTAAAAGAGGAGGCAATTAGTGTAAGATATAAACAACTATTGGGGGATAGATGGGCTAGTGAGAGTATAAGCAATAGGGTCGAAGATGTATGGGGTAGGTTTAAGAATATAGTGAGTGTTCAGCAGAAGTTTGTGGTTACAGGCGAGTGGGTGCGGGAGGGAAGAAGAGCGATTGGTGGAATGTTGAAGTAAAGAGAGTAGTAAGGGAGAAAAAGTTAGCATATGAGAGGTTTTTACAAAGTAGAAGTGATGCGAAGAGGGAAGAGTATATGGAGAGAAAAAGAGGTTAAGAGTGGTGAAGCAATGTAAAAAAGAGTGCAAATGAGAGAGTGGGGGAGATGTTATCAACAAATTGTGTTGAAAATAAGAAAAAGTTTTGGAATGAGATTAATAAGTTGAGGAAGCCTAGAGAACAAATGGATTTGACAGTTAAAAATTAGAGAGGAGAGTTAGAGGTATCGGGAAGATGGAGAGAATATTTTGAGGAATTGTTAAATGTTGATGAAGATATGGCAAGTAGGAATAACATTTTGTAGGAGTGAAGAAGAGCCAGTTGTGAGTGTGGGGAAAGTTCGTGAGGCAGTGGGTAGAATAAAAGGGGGTAAGGCTGGTGGGATTGATGGGATAAAAATAGAAATATTAAAAGCAGGCGGGGATATAGTTTTGGAGTGGTTTGTGATTTTATTTAATAAATGTATGGAAGTGGGTAAGGTACCTAGGGATTGACAGTGAGCGTGCATAGTTCCTTTGTATAAAGGCAAAGGGGGCAAAAGAGAGTGCAAAAATTATAGGGGAATAAGACTATTGAGTATACCTGGTAAAGTGTATGGTAAAGGTATTATTGAAAGAATTAAGCGAAAGACGGAGATGAACAAGGAGGATTTAGGAAAGGATCAGTGTTGATATTGTGACGTTCTTCTAGTGGAATGTATCAGTGTTGATATTGTGACGTTCTTCTAGTGGAATGTATCAGTGTTGATATTGTGACGTCCTTCTAGTGGAATGTATCAGTGTTGATATTGTGACGTTCTTCTAGTGGAATGTATCAGTGCTGATATTGTGACGTTCTTCTAGTGGAATGTATCAGTGCTGATATTGTGACGTACTTCTTGTGGAATGTATCAGTGTTGATATTGTGACGTTCTTCTAGTGGAATGTATCAGTGCTGATATTGTGACGTACTTCTTGTGGAATGTATCAGTGTTGATATTGTGACGTACTTCTTGTGGAATGTATCAGTGTTGATATTGTGACGTCCTTCTAGTGGAATGTATCAGTGTTGATATTGTGACGTTCTTCTTGTGGAATGTATCAGTGTTGATATTGTGACGTTCTTCTTGTGGAATGTATCAGTGTTGATATTGTGACGTCCTTCTAGTGGAATGTATCAGTGTTGATATTGTGACGTTCTTCTAGTGGAATGTATCAGTGTTGATATTGTGACGTTCTTCTTGTGGAATGTATCAGTGCTGATATTGTGACGTACTTCTTGTGGAATGTATCAGTGTTGATATTGTGACGTTCTTCTTGTGGAATGTATCAGTGTTGATATTGTGACGTACTTCTAGTGGAATGTATCAGTGTTGATATTGTGACGTTCTTCTTGTGGAATGTATCAGTGTTGATATTGTGACGACCTTCTAGTGGAATGTATCAGTGTTGATATTGTGACGTTCTTCTTGTGGAATGTATCAGTGTTGATATTGTGACGTTCTTCTAGTGGAATGTATCAGTGTTGATATTGTGTCGTTATCTAGTGGAATATATCAGTGTTGATATTGTGACGTTCTAGTGGAATGTATTAGTGTTGATATTTTAAAGGTAATAAAACGAGACATTCTCAAATTACTCTATGAAAATAAAAATCATAATTTGATAAAAATAAGAAATTAGGACTTTTGGAGCACAATAACAAGGTGAACCTTGGTTGCTGAAGCACAATAACAAGGTGAACCTTGGTTGCTGAAGCAGAGCAACAAAGGGAACCTTGGATGCTGGAGAACAATAACAAGGTGAACCATGGTTGCTGGAGCACAATAACAAGGTGAACCTTGCTTGCTGGAGCACAGTAAAAGGTGAACCTTGCTTGTTGGAGCACAGTAACAAGGTGAACCTTGCTTGCTGGAGCACAGTAACAAGGTGAGCCTTGCTTGTTGGAGCACAGTAACAAGGTGAACCTTGCTTGCTAGAGCACAGTAACAAGGTGAACGTTGATTGATGGAGCACGGTAACAAGATGAACCTTGCTTGCTGGAACACAGTAACAAGATGAACCTTACTTGCTGGAGCACAGTAACAAGGTGAACCTTGCTTGTTCGAGCACAATAACAAGGTGAACCTTGCTTGCTGGATCACTGTAACAAGGTGAACCTTGCTTGTTCGAGCACAATAACAAGGTGAACCTTGCTTGCTGGAGCACAGTAACAAGGTGAACCTTGCTTGCTGAAGCATGATAACAAGGTGAACCTTGCTTGCTGGAACACAGTATCAAGGTGAACCTTGCTTGCTGGATCACAATAACAAGATGAACCTTGCTTGCTAAACCACAGTAACAAGGTGAACCTTGATTGCTGGAGAACAGTAACAAGGTGAACAATGCTTGCTGGAGCACAGTAACAAAGTGAACCTTGCTTGCTGGAGCACAGTAACAAAGTGAACCTTGGTTGCTGGAGTACAGTAACAAGATGAACCTTGTTTGCTGGAGCACAGTAACAAGGTGAACCTTGCTTGCTGGAGCACAGTAACAAGGTGAACAATGCTTGTTGGAGCACAGTAACAAGGTGAACAATGCTTGCTGGAGCACAGTAACAAGGTGAACAATGCTTGCTGGAGCACAGTAACAAGGTGAACAATGCTTGTTGGAGCACAGTAACAAGGTGAACCTTGCTTGCTGGAACACAGTAACAAGATGAACCTTGCTTGCTGGAGCACAGTAACAAGGTGAACCTTGCTTGCTGGAGCACAGTAACAAGGTGAACCTTGCTTGTTGGAGCAAAGTAACAAGGTGAACCTTGCTTGCTGGAACACAGTAACAAGATGAACCTTGCTTGCTGAGCACAGTAACAAGGTGAACCTTGCTTGCTGGAGCGCAGTAACAAGGTGAACCTTGCTTGTTGGAGCACAACAAACAAGGTGAACCTTGCTTGCTGGAGCACAGTAACAAGGTGAACCTTGCTTGCTGGAGAACAGTAACAAGGTGAACCTTGCTTGCTGGAGCACAGTAACAAGGTGAACCATTTTGCTGAAGCACAGTAACAAGGTGAACCTTGCTTGCTGAAGCACAGTAACAATTTGAACCTTGCTTGCTGGAGCACAGTAACAATGTGAACCTTGCTTGCTGGAGCACAGTAACAATGTGAACCTTGCTTGCTGGAGCACAGTAACAAGGTGAACCTTGCTTGCTGGAGCACAGTAACAAGTGAACCTTGCTTGCTAGAGCACAGTAACAACGTGAACCTTGCTTGTTGGAGCACAGTAACAATGTGAACCTTGCTTGCTGGAGCACAGTAACAAGGTGAACCTTGCTTGCTGGAGCACAGTAACAAGTTGAACCTTGCTTGCTGGAGCACAGTAACAAGGTGAACCTTGCTTGCCGGAGCACAGTAACAATGTGAACCTTGCTTGCCGGAGCACAGTAACAATGTGAACCTTGCTTGCTGGAGCACAGTAACAAGGTGAACCTTGCTTGCTGGAGCACAGTAACAAGTGAACCTTGCTTGCTAGAACACAGTAACAAGGTGAACCTTGTTAGCTGAAACACAGTAACAAGGTGAACCTTGCTTGCTGGAGCACAGTAACAATTTGAACCTTGCTTGCTGGAGCACAGTAACAAGTTGAACCTTGCTTGCTGGAGCACAGTAACAAGGTGAACCTTGCTTGCTGGAGCACAGTAACAAGGTGAACCTTTCTTGCTGGAGCACAGTAACAAGGTGAACCTTTCTTGCTGGAGCACAGTAACAAGGTGAACCTTGCTTGCTGGAGCACAGTAACAAGGCGAACCTTGCTTGCTGGAGCACAGTAACAAGGTGAACCTTGCTTGCTGGAGCACAGTAACAAGGTGAACCTTGCTTGCTGGAGCACAGTAACAAGGTGAACCTTGCTTGCTGGAGCACAGTAACAAGGTGAACTTTGCTTTCTGTAAAAAAAAACATTAAATATTGAAACCATTCAGAAGAGGTCAGTCCTAAATGATACATTAATATTTCTGTATTACATAACTGTATTGTGCTTCCTGAAGGTGCTTTGCCTTGATGCTGCTGAACAGCTCTTGTTCCAAGAAACTAGATTTTTCTTCCAACTGGTTGGATCGAATCTGAATCCCTCCCATTCCCCAGGCGCTAAATTACACAAACGGATTTAGCGCTTCAGCCCCACCCCCTTACCAGTGTATAATTTTGGAGGGTCGATACATCGTATTAAGTGGATAAAGGTTTGATGGGTTTATTCTCTGTAGGAAATAATTGTGTTGTATTCTGAGCAATATCTGGAGAATGACTCTTTTTGTCGGCTTTAAGCTTTTGACATTGATTGTTTTCCTTTTGAGGAAAACACACGTTTTTATTTTAATCTGTGTAACTTTTAATAAGTTATTTTTGTTAAACTTAACCATTTTTACTAATTTCCCCTCCTATCTGTTGGTGTCTTGCAACACTACATAGCTCCTGACGAAACAGCGAAAGATCTAGAGCTAAAGATTTCCATTCCCATGTGTCTGGTTTTTCTTTGTTAACATCGCTGGTTGTGAGTGTATTGCATTTTGTTCTTTGTGAAGTAACTGGAGAGTGTTTCATCTGATCAGAAATAAGTCACAGTGTTTGTATTATCCCAGGTTCAATCTACTTAATATACGCCCAAAACTTATATGAAACTATTACTTTTACTAATTACTTAAAACTTGGTCAGTCTTAGAGAAAAGTTTGGATTTGGTCTATGTAGATCCCATTTTTGTTTTTAAGAAATTGGGAAAACTGAAATACTGCTTGTATGCAATAATTTTAGAGTCGCATCCGACTGGAGTCAATTCTTCAACACATAATTTAATAATGCAAATTCTGGGCGCCTTCCAGTTTAATGTGTTGGGATATTTTACAATAAAGTTCTCTGAGATAACTAGAGAATGCCTCGTCAGTTTAGCTTCAAACTTGACTTCTCTTATTGGAAGGTTTGTATTAAATTTAGGCTGTGTATTTCCTAATTTTATATTTTTATTAAAGAAACTGGAATATAAGTTACCAAATGAGCATTTGTGAATGTCTCTTCCGATTCACTTCAAATCTTCAACACTAATATTTATTTGCATTACAAACTTATGCTGCACTCTGCACTATTCCAGTCGCCTGCACTGATTGAGAGTGGGCTGGGGTTATGCAATACTGGGATGTCTTTCTCGGATGTAGCAACCACCGAAATATATCTAGTTTTTATACATTTGAATTAACAAGCTAAGAACTTTTAGTCCCATCTCAGCTCATTTCAAAGACCAGACCTGCGTAAGGTATATTACCCCCCATCCAGTGGCATGCGACCCACAACAGTCGACTAACATTCAGGTACCTACTTACTGCTAGGTGAACAGGGACAGCAGGTGTAAGATGACTAACACCAGGAACCTACTTACTGCTAGGTGGACAGGGGCAGCAGGTGTGAGATGGCTAACACCCTGGAATCTATTTACTGCTAGTTGGATAGGGGCAGCAGGTGTAAAATGTCTAACACCCAGGAACCTGCTTACTGCAAGGTGGACAGGGGCATCAGGTCTAAGGTCATTAACACCCAGGAACCTATTTACTGCCAGGTGGACAGTGGCAGCAGGTGTATGGTGACTAACACCCAAGAACCTCTTTACTGCTAGGTAGACAGGGGCAGTAGGTGTAACGTGATTTACACCCAGGTACCTACTTAATGCTAGGACAGGTGCAGCAGATGTACGGTGACCAACGCTCAGGTACTTACTCACTGCTAGGAGGATATGGGGAGCAGATGTAACGTGACTAACACCAGGTACCTACTTACTGCTAGGTGGACAGGGGCAGCAGGTATAATGAAACATGTCGAACGTTTCCACCCACCCGGGGATTGAACCTCATACCCCAGTATGCGAGCTGAATACGCTACCAGTGAGCCACGAGACACTGTGTTATGAGCGAAATAGAAACGAAATGTTTAAAGGACAAAAATTAAAAATATATATATATATTAATAATAATAATAATAATAGTAATAATAATAATAAAATAATAATAATAATAATAATAATAATAATAATAATAATAATAATAATAATAATAATAATAATAATAATAATAATAATAATAATAATAATAATAATAATAATAATAATAATAATAATAATAATAATAATAATAATAATAATAATAATAATAACAATAATAATAATAATAATAATAATAATAATAATAATAATAATAATGATAATTATAATTTTCTTTATATTTATCAATGAAAGTATGCGTTAAACATGTATGGAGCACCAACCAACTCGGTACATAACTACAACACTCGTTGTGTACGACCATAATTCACAAGTTTTTCTCTGGAATTATAATAATTATTATGCTAAACCCGCGGGGGTCATACAGCTTCTGGGGAATGGGAGATAATCAGTGGTGATCCAAGGAAGGGGGAAGGCTGACCACATTTCCATGGATCAAGAACCTTTTACCAACATGGAGGCACCTCAACCCTCCCTACGTGAAGGTCAGTAATGTTAACTTATGCTTTAATCTGGTTAGACTTCCACCAGCACTACCAAGTACCTTCCCCCCTCCACCACCCCTTCCTCCACCCCCACCCCCACCACCCCTTCCTCCCTCACCCCTTCCCCCCACCCTCTCCCTTTCTCACTCCCACCACCTTCCTCCCTCACCCCTTCCTCCACCCCCGCCACCCCTTCCTCCACCCTTCCAACCCCACCCCCGCCACCCCTTCCTCACCCCTTTCTCCACTCCCACCACCCCTTCCTTCACACCCCTTCTCCACTCCCACCCCTTCCTCCACTCCCCACCCCTTCCTCCACCCCACCCTTCCCTCTCACCCCTTTCCACTCTCCCACTTCCTCCACTCCCATCACCCCTTCCTCCACCCCGACCACCACCCCCTCCCTCCTTCCTCCCCAGAACAATATACAAAAGTTAAGAATATCTTCCATGTTGCAGTTGGAGGGCAGTTTAAGCCCCGCCCTTCACTTCCAGTAGGCAGTCAGCTGTTTCCTCCTTCTAACCGTACGTGTAGTCTTCAGTTTTAACTATCACTACATTATTATTTCTCAACAACATCACAATCACTGATACTCTCTGAGAGTTATCTAGAGTCAACACTGACTGATGATAAACAATGCAGCAGTTGTTAGTTGTGGGAGGTGTTGAAAGATGTTTTAGTGAGGGTTTTTAATGCCATGAAGGGAGATGTGTTGCATGAGTTAGTACGTACGGGCGTGGTTGTTTTAGTACCGAAGAAGGAGACCCCTAAATGTTTTAAGGATTATCCAGTAATTACGTTAATGGGGACTGATTACAAGATTTATGCGAAAATCCTGGCTAATAGATTAAAGAGTGGTTTGGGCACATTTTTTTTTTTTATATTTTATTTAAAAGACATTATACATACACACAAATCAATATGACCTTATAACCAGTACAGGGTATTACAATAATGCAACCAAACACCCATGTGTATAAATACACATGAATCTCGGCTTCAAAATTCCAAGTAAAAAGGAGAATACAATGAAACCCAAATACAATGCAACATACTGACAATAAAACACAAGACAATATAAAAATACATATCATTGGCATCATGAAAAATTTTAACTGCCAATAAGAACAACACGTAATTTATTTATCATCATAATCGATAATTATAAAAAAATGACCCCCCTTCACCCTCACCTACCCTAAAATAAATCTGCACATTAAATGTGCCTATTCCCATAACAATCATGAGCATTTTTTTCTTATTATATTTAATGTAAACGAAATACACAATACATCAATATGGCACCTTATATCAAATATGATTATTGCAATTCAAACCAACAACCGAACGTACAAACATCCGCAAACTATGGAAAAACATACAATGCATCGTTCTGACGATAAGCACTTAACAATATATAACTTACATATTTAGGCACCTCGTACGTTACTTACTGCCAAAACACACAAACACGTTATGTATTTAATAACACAATGGAAATCCATAAAACTTACCCCCTACAATTCCATCTACCCTAAAGAGACCTACACATTACCATTTTACTATTACTTTCATCATGAGGAAACGTTTGGTATAATAATTTTAATAACGTATATTATTATAACCTAATGTGAACATTGGAACCCACACTCACCACCTCACTATCTTATTGTGACTGACACAAAACATTGGGAAACAATTATGTCAAATGTCAAACCAAATTGGCCATTATTTCGTCTGTACACAACCTTGACCATTAATATACATAATATATGAATAATAATGTATACTGAAACATACAACGTGATCAATATACTGAGGGAATGACATGCATACATAAAACCAGAATCATGATTTTTCCTTCGTATATACACACACACATATATATATATATATAATATATATATATATATATATATATATATATATATATCATATATAATAATATATGAATAAAAAACAGGAAACAGACTATAACCAAACTATTATAGGTGAAACATCAGGTATATACAACTAAATGCATATATAAGTTCTCAACATACACTTACGTATGCCAGCCCTTACCAGGTACCCTGTGCCAGACAAACCCCATTGCTTGCCCCTGACACCTTCCTACCATTCCCTCCCCCCCGTCAAGGTCACAGATACATTCTCCGAACGCCCCATAACCCCCGCCCTCTCCCTCCCCCTCTCATACTCATACATACCTCCTAATCAACACATACTCTAAACCAAACCTCCCCGGGAGACCAACCCTTTCGTACCATTCCCATCCCTCCCCCAATAAAGTCCCCATTGTCAACTGCCTATACCCCACCGAAAACCCCGCTCCCATGCCTGACCGTAAAGTCCTTGATTCCTGCATTTTGTTCTAAAGAACCGTGCTGCAAGAGCCCGGATTCTCCCTCGCCCCGAACCTCCTCATACCCCAAGTTACAAAAATATAATCCAAAACCAGATACATAACCGCACGCCTAACACCCTCAGGACTACCCGCAACATCTAAACTTAAAACTCGCAACACAGACAACCCTCCTCCCCCACCTCCCTGATTATCCCACCGAACCACTCTCGAACCCTAGCCAAATCCTCGCAAAAATATATAACATGAAAAGCCGTTTCCAAAATCCCACAGCGCTGGCATAGCCGTCCTTTATTAGACCCATTACGAAAAGTTGAGCTCTGGATGCCAATATATTATGCAGAAACCTAAACCCCGTTTCCGCACCCTGGCCGGCAATTTTAACCTTTAACCAAAACCACGTAGCCCCCAATCATACTTTGGATAAGCTGCCGCCCCTGTATCTCCAACTCACCAGTTCCAATCCTATCAAGCACCTTAACCCGCATTTTCGCGGTTCCGAGACTACTATGAGATGTCGCAAGAGTGCCTCACAAACCTGAAGATCCTTACCATGCCACCACCGCCTGCTCTCCTCATAACCCTGTCCACTCTCACCCTCCCTCCCTCCTCGCCAAAATTCCTGCCTAACGTAAATCCCATCAATCGCCTCCTCAGAGGTATCAATCCCATACCTCCTCTTGCCACCCTAGTCATAACCACTTCTCTCGCAACCAATGTCTTCCAAAACCCCAAATAAAACGCAAACCTCTTTTTGCAGCGCCGAATATCCTCTTCCATGAGAGGATAAACCGCTGCTACGAACCACAACTTACTGTAAACCAATGCATTAACCACAATGACCCTTGCAAAAGAGTTATCTCCCCGGCCTCCATCCTGCCATCCTACCCACAGCTGCCTCTATCACCGCAGAAGAATTAAACTCCTGTGCAACTTGCGGCACATTACAAAAACAACACCACAAATTTTTATCCTATCCACTGTATTCCATCCAAACCTCTGACCCAACGCCCCCCACCCAAGTTCCTACCTCCAACAATTTCGATTTTGCCCTATTTGCACTCATCCCAGTAGCCAACCCAAAATCTCTATCATCTTATTAACAGTGCCCAGCCCTCTAAGCTTCCCACCAAGATAGTGGTGTCATCTACATACCTGACGATACCCGGGCACATTCCGGGTCCCCTCCCCTCTCTCACACCCTCCTGCACCAATCTATAGAAGGGATCCTGCAGACATGTGAACAGGAGCTGCGACAAGGGACACCCCTGTCGCAGCCCCCGTCCCATGCCCACCACAGTCCCCACCCTCCCGTTCACCTGCACTCTCACCTGCGCCCTGCCATAAAGCGTCCCCACCCACCTCACTACCTCCTCCCCAAACCCCTGTTTCAATAATATGCCCTGCAACATCTCCCTATTCACGCTGTCATAGGCAGTTTCCCAATCCAACCCCACGACTCCCCCCCCCTACCTTCAACAAACCCATTTATTCTACGATGCCCTCCTCATACTACGTCCAGGAACTCCGTACTGCCCTCCTCTAAAATATTATTTAATACTTTCTTCATACGATTCACCAAAATACGCGCAAAAATCTTATAATCAGCACAGAGTAAGGTTATCGCTCTATATCCCTTTAATGTCCCGCAACCCCGGCCCTTGGGTATTAAAACCACTATCCCTGTTCGCTGCTCTTCACTCATACTTCCCATTGACTTCATACCATTGAAAACCCTCACCAATACCTCTCGCAAAACCTCCCAATGAGTCACATAGAAGTCGCCCGAAATCCTGTCCAAACCCGGTGTCTTCCCAAGTTTCTGTCCCTGCACCGCCTGCCATACCTCTTCCTCAGTAATGCGTCCCTCCAAACCTTTCCTGTCCTCCTGACTAATCCTCTCTAAGATGCTACCTAAAACGAAACCACATGCCTCCTGATTATATAACCCTTCTGCAACTTTCTGAAACCATTTATCCGTATAGCAACTCATGCCCTCAGTGTTACGTATCACCTGACCACTCCTATACCCATCTAAATCCTCGTCCACTGTTAAGGACATAATCGTCATGCCCTTCCGTCTGTTCCCGAAATTTACGCAATACCATAGCTGAGGGTTTATCCCCATAAAACATCCTCCAATCCCCTCTAACCCTAATGGCATGAAAATTTTCATTTTGAATCTCCCTTAATTGGTCCCGCAGTTCATCGATCTCATCCTGCGGGTACCTCCCCCACCCCTTATAACATTCCTGCAACTTCTCCTCCAAATACCTCTGCTTCCCATACCTCAACATCCCATCCTCAGACCCCAACCGCATGTAAAATCCCCTATTGCCACCTTTGCTCGTTATCCCACCATTTCACAACATCCTCGATACCATTACCCCCACCCCATAATCTTCCCCACCACTCCTCAAAAACCTCACGATGTCCCTCACCCTGCAGCAAACGCACATTCAATTTCCAATAACTAGGATAAATCTTAACTGCACCCTCCCATCCTAACTCAACCAAAACACCTCTATGGTCTGAAAAACCCATCTCCACACAGGTTACACTGCCCACCTGTATATCCCACGTTACATAAACCCGATCAAGCCGTGCTGCGTATCCTCTCCGTACAAAGGTGTGTTCCACATTCCACCCCCCACCCTGTACCACATCCACCCCCCCACTGCCCCCAAAACCTCCCTTAAGGCATCCAACATATATCCCGCCCCTCTAGGCTCGACATCCTTCCCTCTAATTATACAATTCCAATCACCTGCTACAATAGTAACCATAGGAAGGCCCCTTAAGGCGTAGACTAAATCGTTACGAACAAAATCCTCCTTAACCCTACGATCATTGCACGCCGGCATGTACACCCCAACAAAACACACCTGAATATCCCCCACTCACCTTCTACCCTAACAATTCTACCCCTCCCCTTCCTCCCATGTCCTCAGATGAAAAGGCTGGTCTCCGTACCCCCACCGTCACCCCTCCCTTTAAATGCCCAGAACTTCCTGTATATAACCTATAACCTTTCAACTTTAAATTTCCCCTTCCACACCTATAATTATGCTCCTGTAGGAAGCATACGTCTACATTCATACGTCTCAGTGTTGCCTCCACCCATTTCCTCTTAACCTCCGCTCGGAGGCCGTTGACATTCATATTCAAACACTTGAATTCTGCAATGGGGGTTTTCCTCTCGGCCTCACGGATCCTGGCTCCACAGTCTTGAAAGTACCACCAAACCCTCGGCTCTCCTTTCCATTTCTACCTCCACCTTTTCCCTTGGCTCCCCCTTTCCCTCCCTTAGCTATGTCCACCCAGGTCTTTTTACTGGACCTCTGTCCTAGTGTAATCACATCATCGTCAGCCTCACCACTTGGCCTCTTACGTGACTCACTCTCAAACTCCATAACCCCCTCCCCCGGAGACCTATGCACCTCCACTTCTGCAACAACCACTGACCTGCAGTTGACCACTTTAGCACCATCAACACCCACACCCCCCTGACTCTCCACATCTCCATCCGATTCCACTACTGTACTCTGCAACTCCCCCGGCAATGGACTATCCAGAATCCTCCTCAGGTCCTCAAGACTGGGGTCTGGGAACTCAGTCCCATCCTCCAGTGGACTTCTTTCAGGGGTGACCCCAGCCGCCTCCATTGTCTCACTCGGAGACTCCTGGGGCAACGTCAACACGGCCTCCGCACTCGCTTCAACAGCATCACTCCATTTATCAATTCCCGCAGCATTTGCCATTATATCTTCAACCACAGGTGTCTCTAACAGCACCTGTTCCTCTCGGCACCTGGTTCTGTCCGCACGTCGTCCTCACCTCGAGTAGTCCCATTGTATGGGCCCCGTCGCCGATCACACGTTGCTGCCATATGCCCAGTGTCGCCGCATAATCGACACGTCCTCTGCTGTCCTGCATACGTCACATACACCTGGGTACGGAACGCCTCCATCACAACAAAAGACGGTATTTGCCGCCTCAGGGTCATTTTAAGGAGAACGACCCTCTGGCATTCCTGCATATGGCCCATGGGCCCATCTCCCTACGGTGGCAGCATGGATGACCCCATACTGGCAAAATACCTGTCTGATGTCTACCTCGTCGGCCTCGAACGGAATATTCTTGATCCTTATCCACAAGTAGTGCGCAGACGCATCCCGAAGACGTACCTCCAAGTTTGTGTTGATTACGATGTTCTTCTCCTGATACCTGTCGACGATTCCATTGTAGACACTGCCGGCTGCAAACTTGACAAAAACCCTGGCAGATCCATTCAGGGATATTCCGTAAATGTCCTCTGTAGATATCCTGTACGTGTCTCTCAAAATCAAAGGCAAGAGAACGTCGGCATTGCTGGGATACACGGCTCCCTGCAGCAAATCAATGCACACAGTATGTACTCATCGCCGGTATCCATCCATCTCTGACTCCTCCACCAGGGAGCTCTGTACGCACGTCCGTTCACCACCAAGGCTGGGGAACGACCAATCTTTTGGGCACATTGATCCATGGCGGGCCGGTACGGTGCATGACAAAAGGGCACAAGAGGTTAAAGGAGTTTATTGAGAATTGTGACGAGTGTTAAGTGTGGATTGGGAAATGCCGTTTGATAGAGTTAATAGGAATGTTTTATTTGAAATTATGGCGCGGATGGGTTTCGGCGAGGAGGTCGTGAGTTGGGTGAGGCAGCTTTACGCAAGTGCGGTTATAAGAGTTCAGATCAATGGTAAAGTTGTGGAAAAGGTAAGTATGGGTAAGGGGATACGTGAAGGTTGTCCCTTATCACAAATCTTGTATGCGATTTTTCAGGATCCTTTTTATAGGATGATGGATGAAGGCGTGAGTTGGATGAGGGAGGGTGAACGGTCACTAGCGGAAATTATTGGTTACATTGATGATATGAATATGTTGGTTCCGTCTAACACATGTTTTGTTTGGCTAAGTTGGTTAATTGGATTCTACGGTCGGGTAACGGGGATGAAAGTCAATAGAAGTAAGTCTATGTTGCTCGAGGTGGGCGGTTGGGTGGGGATGGGGGCGTTGGGGAGCCGGGATGGGTGGACTTGTGTGGTAGAGTTGAAAGTTTGTGGGATCGTGTTTAGTGATGACATCGTTAGGGCGAGGGAGATAAATTCAAGGGAGGTGGTAGATAGTGCTTTGTAAAGAATGAGGAAGTGATGCTTCTACAGGAAGTGGTAGTGATTAACACGTTAATTTATAGTAAATTGTGGTTTAGAGCGAGTGTTTTTCCACTGTTAGATGTAGATATTAAGAGATTTAGTAAAGGTGTCATGGATTTTATTTGGGCAAGAGGTAGGCACTGGGTTAGTAGGGAGGTTGTGGAAACTAGGGTTGCGTGGGGGGGATTAGGGTTAGTTCCTTTCGAGAGGCGTATTCGAAGCGTTTTTTTTTTTTGAAGCATGAATTTGTGTTAAAAGGAGGGAATAGGGAAAGGAGAATTGGTGAAGTCATGAAAGAAGTCCGGAAGTGGTGGAAAGGTAGGGATTTGGTTGAGTGTGAGGGAGTTTTGAGATGCCTCATAGTGACACGCGAGCCGGAAAAAATAAGAGTACATACGTAGATTGGATAGGATCAATAGTCGTGAAGTCGTAGTGCAGGGCGAGTCAATGTATCCATTATACGGGTGGAAGAATATTTGGGGTTTGTTAAAGAGAATTAGGGTACATCCTAGGGTGAAGGAAGTGGGTTATAGGTTCCTGCATGGAATTTTAGCATTGAGGGGTCAGCTTTTTGTGATGGGTTTAGTGGGGGATGGGACCTGTGCTCTGTGTGGGGAATGGGAAACCACGTATCACGTAGTGTATTTCTGTCGAGAGTTGTGTATAGTGAAAGTATGGTTGCAGCGCTTGTTGAGGTGGTTAGGAGGAGGGGGCCATTTTCACTGTTGAAAGTTATGAGTTTGGAGTTGGGGGAATTCTCGGAAGGCATTCAGAGGACTTTGACGTACGTTATTTTGGATTACATTTATATGACGTGGGTCATGCGTGGTTCTGGAGGGGAAGTGTTAATTAAAGCTTTAGCAGCGGTTTTTATGAGAACAAAGTCTAGGAACATGGAAATGTATGGTTGGAGGTGAAGTACGAGTTTCACTGGAGAGTATAGAGATATGAACACCGATAAGTTACTCAGGTTAAAAGGGGGAGGTGTGGGGTAGGTGGGTTTTTAGAAGGGCGTGGGTTTAGGTGAGTTTTTTTGGTAGGTATGGCGGGTGGGGGGCGGTTGTTTCTTCTTCACGTCACGAGCTGCTAGTTTTGGGATATTTTTTTTTCTTTTTTTTTTTGCATTGCAGTGGTTTACTCCTCTTTTAGTTGTGGTTGACTTTTTTTTTTTGGTTTTTACCCATAAGTTCTGGACAGTTATGTGGTTAGGGGTGAAGTTTCTTTTTTTTTTTTTTACAGTTGTTGGTGAGTGGTGGTTCGTGCGATTATTGCAGTTTGTCGCGTTTTCTTTCTCGACGTCTTGTTTTGATCAATAGTGTACGTTGCACGTATAATGTACCTGGTTTATACGTACATTGTTTTATGTTGATTGTGACCATAGTGTGTAGTTTTCGTGTTTTTGGATTAGTGTGGTTAATGTTAAAAACATTTTTGTACATTAGTTTTCATTTTTATATGAATTACATAAAGGACAAATATATATTTTTATGTTTGTATATGTAGTGTTGATAAAGTTCATGGGTTTGTACGTTAGCGAGTACGTATTGTGACCTTGCTGTATGATGATTTATTGGTTAGTGTATCTCGTGGAGAAGTGATTGTTGACGTTCATAGGTTATCATTATTATCGTGTGTGTTGAGTATTTTTATTTATTTTGTTTTTTTTGTGCTTGTCGATTATATTTGTGACGAGGTGTCTTTGACAAGTGCAAATGTATGAAATAGTTCTAAAATGAAATGTAAAATGAAACACATACTATATGTCTTGTACATTTTTCAGTTAGTGTCTAGTTAGATTAATGCACCGTGTTGGCTGAAGAGATATGTATATATAATAAGATTTAGCGCAAATAACAGTGGGGAGAAATAAATGGGATTAAGTCAGGAGTATCTGAGAGAGTTAGAACAAGGAAGGGGGTAGCAATAATGTTGAAGGACCAGTTATGGAAGGAGAAGAGGGAATATAAATGTGTAAATTCAAGGATTATGTGATTAAAATAAGGGTCAGATGCGAAAAGTGGGTTATAATAAGCCTGTATGCACCTGGAGAAGAGAGGAGTGTAGAGGAGAGAGAGAGATTTTGGGAGATGTTAAGCGAATGTATAGGAACTTTTGAACCAAGTGAGAGAGTAATTGTGGTAGGGGACCTAAATGCCAAAGTAGGAAAAACATGTAGAGAGGGTGTGGTAGGTAAGTTTGGGGTGCCAGGGGGACCCCTTTGATTGAACTTTGTATAGAAAGGGGTTTAGTTATAGGTAATACATATTTTAAGAAAAAGAGGATAAATAAGTATACAAGATATGATGTAGGGTGTAATGACAGTAGTTTGTTGGACTATGTCTTGGTAGATAAAAGACTGTTGAGTAGACTTAATGATGTACATGTTTATAGAGGGGCCACAGATATATCAGATCACTTTTTAGTTGTAGCTAAAGTGGGAGTAAAAGGTAGATGGGATACAAGGAAAATAGAAGCAGTAAGTAAGAGAGAGGTGAAGGTTTATAAACTAAAAGAGGAGGCAGTTAGGGTAAGATATAAACAACTATTGGAGGATAGATGGGCTAGTGAGAGTGTAGGCAATGGGGACGAAGATGTATGGAGTAGGTTAAAGAATGTAGTGTTAGAGTGTTCAGCAGAAGTTTGTGGTTACAGGAAAGTGGGTACTGGAGGGAAGAAGAGCGATTGGTGGAATGATGATGTAAAGAGAGTAGTAAGGGAGACAAAGTTAGCATATGAGAGGTTTTTACAAAGTAGAAGTGATGCAAGGAGGGAAGAGTATATGAAGAAAAAAAAATAGGTTAAGAGAGTGATCAAGCAATGTAAAAAGAGAGCAAATGAGAGAGTGGGTGAGATGTTATCAACAAATTTTGTTGAAAATAAGAAAAAGTTTTGTAGTGAGATTAATAAGTTGAGGAAGCCTAGGGAACAAATGGATTTGACAGTTAAAAATAGGAGAGGAGAGTCATTAAATGGAGAGTTAGAGGTATCGGGAAGATGGAGGGAATATTTTGAGGAGTTGTTAAATGTTGATGAAGACAGGGAAGCTGTGATTTCGTGTATAGGGCAAGGAGGAATAACATCTTGTAGGAGTGTGGAAGAGCCAGTTGTGAGTGTGGGGAAGTTCGTGAGGCAGTGGGTAGAATGAAAGGGGGTAAGGCAGCCGGGATTGATGGGATAAAGGTAGAAATGTTAAAAGCAGGCAGAGATATAGTTTTGGAGTGGTTGGTGCTATTATTTAATACATGTATGGAAGAGGGTAAGGTACCTAGGGACTGGCAGAGAGCGTGTATTTTTCCTTTGTATAAAGGCAAAGGGGACAAAAGAAAGTGCAAAAATTATAGGGGAATAAGTCTGTTGAGTATACCAGGTAAAGTGTATGGTAGAGTTATTATTGAAAGAATTAAGAGTAAGACGGAGAGCAGAATAGCAGATGAACAAGGTGGCTTTAGGAAAGGTAGGGGGTGTGTAGACCAAGTGTTTGCAGTAAAACATATAGGTGAACAGTATTTGGATAAGGGTAAAGAGGTTTTTGTGGCATTTATGGATCTGGAAAAGGCGTATGATAGGGTGGATAGGGGGGCAATGTGGCAGATGTTGCAGGTGTATGGAATGGGAGGTAGGTTACTGAAAGCAGTGAAGAGCTTTTATGAGGATAGTGAGGCTCAGGTTAGAGTGTGTAGGAGAGAGGGAGATTATTTCTTTGTAAAAGTAGGCCTTAGACAAGGATGTGTGATGTCACCGTGGTTGTTCAATATATTTATAGATGGGGATGTAAGAGAAGTGAATGCGAGGGTCTTGGCAAGAGGTGTGGGGTTAAAAGACAAAGAATCAAATACAAAGTGGGAGTTGTCACAGTTGCTTTTTGCTAATGACACTGTGTTTTTGGGAGATTCTGAAGAGAAGTTGCAGAGGTTGGTGGATGAATTTGGTAAGGTATGTAAAAGAAGAAAATTGAAAGTGAATATAGGAAAGAGTAAGGTGATAAGGATAAAAAAGATTAGGTGACGAAAGATTGGATATTAGATTGGAAGGAGAAAGTATGGAGGAGGTGAATGTATTCAGATATTTGGGAGTGGACATCTCAGCAGATGGGTCTATGAAGGATGAGGTGAATCATAGAATTGATGAGGGAAAAAGGGTGAGTGGTGCACTTCGGAGTCTGTGGAGACAAAGAACTTTGTCCATGGAAGTAAAGAGGGGAATGTATGAGAGTATAGTTATACCAACACTCTTATATGGGTGTGAAGCATGGGTGATGAATGTCGCAATGAGGAGAAGGCTGGAGGCAGTGGAGATGTCATGTCTGAGGTCAATGTGTGGTGTGAATATAATGCAGAGAATTCGGAGTTTGGATATTAGGAGGAGGTGCGGGATTACCAAAACTATTATCCAGAGGGCTGAGGAGGGGTTGTTGAGGTGGTACGGACATGTAGAGAGAATGGAACGAAATAGAATGACCTCGAGAGTGTATAAATTTGTAGTGGAGGGAAGGCGGGGTAGGGGTCGCCCTAGGAAAGGTTGGAGGGAGGGGGTAAAAGAGGTTTTGGGTGCGAGGGGCTTGGATTTCCAGCAAGCATGCGTGTGCGTATTTGATAGGAGTGAATGGAGACAAATGGGTTTTAATACTTGGCGTGCTGTTGGAGTGTGAGCAAAGTAACATTTATGAAAGGATTCAGGGAAACCGGCAGGACGGACTTGAGTCCTGGAGATGGGAAGTACAGTGTCTGCACTCTGAAGGAGGGGTGTTAATGTTGCAGTTTTATAACTGTAGTGTAAAGCACCCCTCTGGAAAGACAGTGATGGAGTGAATGATGATGAAAGTTTTTCTTTTTCGGGCCACCCTGCCTTGGTGGGAATCGGCCGATGTGTTAATAAAAAAATAAATAACAGTATATTGTTGTGAGACCAGCATATTGTATGACTTGTTTTCAAGAAACAATATGACATAAAAACCTTCTTATACTGATAGGTTTAAGGCTGCTAGGTAGTTTGTTGATTTTCTAATATTATTAGTTAGGGTAGGAGATATTTTATGTATATAGCGCCTTTTTAGCCTTGTATATACAGGGATCATGTTATATTAATGGAAGGCAATGTAATGTACCTGTCTTTGTAATCTATATTTGGGGTTTTGGACATTTGCTGTGTACTTTTGCGTTTTTCTGGTGCTGATGTGTTCAGTGAAATGTGTCCAGAGCACCGTTGGTGTTATGACATCACATCGCAATTTTCTTTCCTTTTGTTTTTGGGTGGAGTAATATGTTCATGCTTGAACACATAACAGGGAATGCTTTATTGTTTGTCAGGGGGCGGGTCAAAAGAGAGGGGAGGTCCATTTTTTTATGGTGTATTTTGCACCAGAAGAGAGGGAAGAGGGTAATACATGTTCATGGTTACTCATGTTATCATTACTGACATGAGCTGTTTGCTTGCTTATGTACGTTGAGTGGTGTTAATGTTACAATCCTATGTTCGGGAATGCTCTAGCGTAGGGGGAGGGGGTATGAAAATTTTATTTCCATATTCCCATGTATGTGTTTATTTATTATTGGTGGGGTGTGGAGTTTAAATATAAGTTCCATTACGTATTGTCACGTGTTTGGAACGTTTCTCTTATATATGAATTGTATATACTGTTTTAAATAAAATATATAAATATATATATATATATATGCCATCTTTATATCAACAATGTATCTCTCAAATCTTGTACCATATTATGAATAAAACATACCTATTGGTAAAAAAATTAAAGATATGGTGAGAAGTGGAATATTCAAATGGCATCAGGAAGAAATCAATATTCTTCCTTGAAGCCTTTTATCCACTTCTCCGATATGGTCCCACAATTTGTACCAGAGGTGGACCCATTCTATATATATATATATATGTATATATATATATATATATATATATATATATATATTTTTTTTTTTTTTTTTTTTTTTATTAACACATCGGCCGATTCCCACCAAGGCAGGGTGGCCCGAAAAGAAAAACTTTCATCATCATTCACTCCATCACTGTCTTGCCAGAAGGGTGCTTTACACTACAGTTATAAAATTGCAACATTAACACCCTCCTTTAGAGTGCCGGCACTGTACTTCCCATCTCCAGAACTCAAGTCCGGCCTGCCGGTTTCCTGAATCCCTTCATAAATGTTACTTTGCTCACACTCCAACAGCACGTCAAGTATTAAAACCATATGCCTCCATTCACTCCTATCAAATACGCTCACACATGCTTGCTGGAAGTCCAAGCCCCTCGCACACAAAACTTCCTTTACCCTCCCTCCAACCTTTCCTAGGCCGACCCCTACCCGCCTTCCCTCCACTACAGATTTATACACTCTCGAAGTCACTCTGTCTCGTTCCATTCTCTCTACATATCCAAACCACCTCAACAACCCTCCTCAGCTCTCTGGACAATCGTTTTGGTAATCCCGCACCTCCTCCTAATTTCCAAACTCCGAATTATCTGCATTATATTCACACCAACATTGACCTCAGACATGACATCTCCACTGCCTCCAGCCTTCTCCTCGTTGCAACATTCATCACCCATGCTTCACACCCATATAAGAGCGTTGGTATAACTATACTCTCATACATTCCCTCTTTACTTCCATGGACAAGGTTTTTGTCTCCACAGACTCCGAAGTGCTCCACTCACCCTTTTCCCCTCATCAATTCTATGATTCACCTCATCCTTCATAGACCCATCCGCCGACATGTCCACTCCCAAATATCTGAATACATTCACCTCCTCCATACTCTCTCCCTCCAATCTGATATCCAATCTTTCGTCACCTATTCTTTTTGTTATCCTCATCACCTTACTCTTTCCTATATTCACTTTCATTTTTTTCTTTTACACACCCTACCAAATTCATCCACCAACCTCTGCAGCTTCTCTTCAGAATCTCCCAAAGCACAGTGTCATCAGCAAAAAGCAACTGTGACAACTCCCACTTTGTATTTGCTTCTTTATCTTTTAGCCCACACCTCTTGCCAAGACCCTGCATTCACTTCTCTTACAACCCCATCTATAAATATATTGAACAACCACGGTGACATCACACATCCTTGTCTAAGGCCCACTTTACTGGGAAATAGTCCCTTCCCTCCTACACACTCTAACCTGAGCCTCACTATCCTCATAAAAACTCTTCACTGCTTTCAGTAACCTTCCTCCTATTCCATACACCTGCAACATCTGCCACATTGCCCCCTATCTACCCTATCATACGCCTTTTCCAAATCCATAAATGCCACAAAACATCTTTACCCTTATCCAAATACTGTTCACCTATATGTTTCACTGTAAACACTTGGTCTACACACCCCTACCTTTCCTAAAGCCCCTTGTTCATCTGCTATCCTGCTTTCTGTTTTACTCTTAATTCTTTCAATAATAACTCTACCATACACTTTACCAGGTACACTCAACAGACTTATTCCCCTATAATTTTTGCACTCTCTTTTGTCCCCTTTGCCTTTATACAAAGGAACAATACACGCTCTCTGCCAATCCCTAGGTACCTTACACTCTTCCATACATTTATTAAATAATAGCACCAACCACTCCAAAATTATATCCCCACCTGCTTTTAACATTTCTATCTTTATCCCATCAATCCCAGCTGCCTTACCCCCTTCATTCTACCCACTGCCTCACGAACTTCCCCTACACCCACAACTGGCTCTTCCACACTCCTACAAGATGTTATTCCTCCTTGCCCTACACACGAAATCACAGCTTCCCTGTCTTCATCAACATTTAACAACTCCTCAAAATATTCTCTCCATCTTCCCGATACCTCTAACTCTCCATTTAATAACTCTCCTCTCCTATTTTTAACTGTCAAATCCATTTGTTCTCTAGGCTTCCTCAACTTATTAATACCCATTCTCCCTACCAAGACCAAAAACTCTGGTGCTGGGTCATCGTCAGCGTCAGGAAACACTTGTCCTGTTTCCTGACGAATCTTACCTAACTTAACTAAAAACAATAATTCTGAGAATTAAGCCGACCTGGAGCCGATCCTGAAGCCTGGCAAGTCCGCCACATTTCTAAGTCATGTCTTTCGTTAAATTATATTTTTTAATGTAAGTTCTCAGTCTCTTCTTCAGTCACACTTGTATTAGTCATACTTAAAAAAGTATTTTAAATTGTATCATAAACTGTATCACAAAAGTAAAGATGCTAAAAAAGATATTTAGAAATAATTACTGTAAAATTCTTCAGCAGCTACGGCAGTTTCAAAAGTTTCCTTTCAGTGCTGGAGTCACTTTGGTTACAGTAAATATCAAGAATATTTAAAAGAAAATGCTAGTGAGATATTTAAGAATGTGGAAACGAGAATGTAAT
The DNA here is from genome assembly GCA_009830355.1 of Cherax destructor. Classification (NCBI taxonomy): domain Eukaryota; kingdom Metazoa; phylum Arthropoda; class Malacostraca; order Decapoda; family Parastacidae; genus Cherax; species Cherax destructor. Next base: position 252 of record WNWK01002637.1, on the reverse strand, counting down.
AATAATTAAATAATTATGTTTCTCTTTTTCTTTTAGTATCTTTTATCATATCTTCAGTTACACAACCCAGGGCAACACGGGTTTAGGGCAGGTCGATCCTGCCTGTCCCAGCTACTGGACCACTGTGACAAGGTTCTGGACGCTGTAGAGGATAAACAAAATACAGATGTAGTATACAAAGCTTTCGACAAGTGTGACTATGGTGTAATATCGCACAAAATGCGTTATTTTAAACTGGTTTTCAAAATAATT
>WNWK01002636.1:120000-201007 GCA_009830355.1 Cherax destructor | reverse complement strand
AACCTTTTGTTATACTACCCAAGTATTTGTTTTATCATCTTTTACTCATGTGCATATTGATTGTTCTACCTTATTGTATTACTTCTACTACTACTACTACTACTACTACTACTACTTATCACTACTACTTCTAACACCACTAGTTTTTCACCTCACCTTGACAGTATATATATACCAACTGTGTCCATATATCGCTTGTAACGGCAGAAAGCTCCTGGAGAGCGAAACGTTGCCACAATAAAATGTCACATTAGTTGCAATTGTGTCCTTTTACTAACATATTGTCGGTAATTCTACCAATATTATTACAACACTTGGTTATCTTTATTGAGGAAACGTTTCGTCACACATCTTCATCAGTCCATACAAAGGAATCATGAAAAACAGGAGGAGTTAGAGGTGATCAGTCCTCAACCTTGAGTCGATGTTGTCTGTCCATCAATCTTGATGGACTGGATCAAATTAGCTCGATATTTCCTTCTCTTGATGTTATCATCACTATTTCGATCCAAATTAATATTACCTTGGTAGAATTACCGACAATATGTTAAGTAAAGGACACAAATGCAACTAATGCGACATTTTATTGTGACAAAAGCGCCTGGAGAGCGAAACGTTGCCTCAATAAAATGGCACATTAGTTCATTTGTTCCTTATAACATAATATTCTTCCATATTATTTATTTTAATATAAACAAATATGATACTAGTTTCATATGTTCGTATACTGCTGTATTAGTTAGTATACTAGTAGTTTTAAAATTAGTGTGCTAGTAGTTTTATAAGTTAGTGTGGTAGTAGTTTTATAAGTTATGTGCTAGTAGTTTTATAAGTTAGTGTGCTAGTAGTTTTATAAGTTAGTGTGCTAGTAGTTTTATAAGTTAGTGTGCTAGTAGTTTTATAAGTTAGTGTGCTAGTAGTTTTATAAGTTAATGTGCTAGTAGTTTTATAAGTTAGTGTGCTAGTAGTTTTATAAGTTAGTGTGTAGTAGTTTTATAAGTTAGTGTGCTAGTAGTTTTATAAGTTAGTGTGCTAGTAGTTTTATAAGTTAGTGTGCTATAGTTTTATAAGTTAGTGTGCTAGTAGTTTTATAAGTTAGTGTGCTCGTAGTTTTATAAGTTAGTGTGCTAGTAGTTTTATAAGTTAGTGTGCTCGTAGTTTATAAGTTAGTGTGCTCGTAGTTTTAGAATTAAGTATACTCGTGAGTAGCATTATTGGACAGAGTACTGTATAGCACTACCATGCAACCAAACAATAACTTTGCTCAATGGTCACATTTGGGCCTCCAGTTTCCCTGTATGTCTCGTAATCTGCATAGTCAAACGTTAAGGTAGGTAATCGCCTGTTTTTGGGGTTAATGAAGCATAGGTTTACTGCGGCCCGGGGTCACACCTCGCTTACACCTCCGCGTCTAAAATATTGTTACTCTCTCTATCACACTCCTTGAATATCCATTTATGTGTTTCTTTATGTATCTTACCTGTTTGGTTTAAAAAAAACACGTAAGCAAACACTAGGACATATTTATTAGAAAACTTTCGGTCCTGGGACCTTGATCACACACACACACACACACACAAAAAAATATATATATATATATATATATATATATATATATATATATATATATATATATATATATATATATATATATATATATATATCTATTGTTTCTTTCACTGTGTGACCAAATCCTATAAATACTCATGTTTCTGTTATCCAGGTAGATCTGTTTGTGACTCGATAAAGCCCACTGCGTGGGCGAAACGTTGTTAATAAAGGATCACATTATACTGCTTATGTGTTTATTTTTCCTTTGTGTCGGTATTTTATACCATTTATTTCCATAAAGCTCCAGGAGCTTTATCAAGCCGTTACAAACACAGAGGGTGTAATGCTAGTAGTAGTAATATAAGAAGTAGTAGTAGTAATATAAGATGTAGTAGTAGTAATATAAGATGTAGTAGTAGTACATAAGAACATAAGAAAGGAGGAACACTGCAAAAGGCCTACTGGCCCATACTTGGCAGGTCCAAGTCAAAACCATCCCACCAACACCAACAGTATATGGGTAGACCTTCTGCAGTGTTCCATTCTTATGTTCTATGTGGGAAAGCGATGAAGAAGTTTCTTGGCAATAGGTTCAGCTATGTTGTGAAGCCGTTGTTCAACCAGAACAACGCTTCTCAACTGGGAGGAACAGAGAAGGGTGAAGGACACGTATTGCTTATAGATGTAGAAACAGATATAATAGTTATAATATATATTATATATTATATATATATATATATATATATATATATATATATATATATATATATATATATATATATATATTGTGTGTGTGTGTGTGTGTGTGTGTGTGTGTGTGATCAAGGTCCCAGGACCAGAAACGTTTTCTAATAAATATGTCCTAGTGTTTGCTTACGTGTTTTTAAACCAAACAGGTGAGTATACATAAAGAAACACATAAATGGATATTCAGGAGTGTGATAGAGAGTAGCAATATTTTAGGACGCGGAGGTGTAAGCGGGTGTGACTCCCGGGCCGCAGTAAACCTATGCTTCTTAACCCCAAAAAACAGGCGATTACCTACCTTAACGTCTGACTATGCAGATTACGAGACATACAGGGAAACTGGCGCCCAAATGTGACCATTGGAGCAAAGTTATTGTTTGGTTGCATGGTAGTGCTATACAGTACTCTGGTCCAATAATGCTACTCACGGGTATCTTATTCTAAACTACGGCACACTAACTTATAAAACTACGAGCACCTCTTATAAACTCTGGCCACTGACTATAAGCTACGGCACTGAACCAAAGCTACTGGCACTGACAAAGCTACTGGCACCTAGCATAAGGCTACTAGCACACTAACTTATAAAACTACTAGCACACTAACTATAAAACTACTAGCACATTAACTTATAAAACTACTAGCACACTAACTTATAAAACTACTAGCACACTAACTTATAAAACTACTAGCACACTAACTTATAAAACTACTAGCACACTAACTTATAAAACTACTAGCACACTAACTATAAAACTACTACCACACTAACTTATAAAACTACTAGCACACTAATTTTAAAACTACTAGTATACTAACTAATACAGCAGTATACGAACTTATGAAACTAGTATCATATTTGTTTATATTAAAATAAATAATATGGAAGTAATATTATGTTAAGTAAAAGGACACAAATGCAACTAATGTGCCATTTTATTGAGGCAACGTTTCGCTCTCCAGGCGCTTTGTCACAATAAAATGTCGCATTAGTGCATTGTGTCCTTTACTAACATATTGTCGGTAATTCTACCAAGGTAATATTAATTTGGATCGAAATAGTGATGATAACATCAAGAGAAGGAAATATCGAGCAAATTTTTGATCCAGTCCATCAAGATTGATGGACAGACAACATCGACTCAAGGTTGAGGGACTGATCACCTCTAACTCCTCCTGTTTTTCATGATTCTCCTTTGTATGGACTGATGAAGCCACTGTGTGACGAAACGTTTCCTCAATAAAGATAACCAAGTGTTGTAATAATATTGGTAGAATTACCGACAATATGTTAAGTAAAAGGACACAATTGCAACTAATGTGACATTTTATTGTGGCAACGTTTCGCTCTCCAGGAGCTTTCTCAAGCCGTTACAAGCGATATATGGACACAGTTGGTATATATATACTGTCAAGGTGAGGTGAAAAAACTAGTGGTGTTAGAAGTAGTAGTGATATAAGTAGTAGTAGTAGTAGTAGTAGTTAGTAGTAGTAGAAGTAATACAATAAGGTAGAACAATCAATATGCACATGAGTAAAAGATGATAAAACAAATACTTGGGTAGTATAACAAAAGGTTAGACAAATATTTCTGCTGGAGGTTGAAATATAGAAGGCCAGTAGGAGTGTTCCACATCTACGATGTGCTAAATTAGCAGGAGAGACTATGTGATGGTAGGGTTTACTGTTTTCAGGAGGATTCTTGCTAAGACTTCAGAGATGGTGAAGCTGCCTTTGTTTTGTTTAATTGTGTTAGAAACAGAGATAAGTGCTGATTCAAGGCATTTTCGACTACGGAAATTAGTTTCTTTGATTACTAGTCGGGCGTCTTTGAATTTCATGAGATGATTGTTGGAATTTCGGTGTTGTACGCAGGTGTTGTTCAGGTTATCGTTTCTGCATGCATTCATGTGTTCATTGATGCGTGTCTCGAGGTTTCTTGCTGTTTCTCCTACATAAATTCTGTCGCAGCCTCCACAGGGTATAGTGTAGACCCTGCGTTGACTGGTTCATGGTGCTTGGATTTAGTCCTGGTTAGATCCTTAATAGAAGTACTGGAAGCGATGGCGACTCTAGTGTTAGCTTGTGCAAATACTTTAGAAATGTTGGATGCAACCTGGCTGTTGGGAAGAATTATAACTTTGTTTGGAGTGGAGTTGACGCGTGGAGAATTAATGATCTGAAGAGCTCTTTTCTTGCAATCTTTGATGAAAAAGGAAGGAAAATGTAAATCAGTGAAGGTTTGGTGAATGTATGTACATTCCTCGTCAAGAAACTCAGGACTACAAATTCGGTAAGCTCTTAGGAAGAATCCGATGATGATACCTCTTTTGGTCTTAGTATCTTGACTGGAATAGAAGTGTGTGAGGTCATTTTTATTTGTAGGTTTCCGGTAAACTTGAAATCTTAGGTTGTTATCTACTTTGTGGATGAGGACGTCTAGAAAGGGTAGCTTGTCATTGGACTCTTCTTCTAGTGTAAACTGGATCGCCGGTTCAACTGCGTTGAGCCTTGCCTGAAGATTCCGTACATCAAAACGTTTGGGAGTTATTACGAGGACGTCGTCTACGTAACGTAACCAAGTGACGCTTGAGGGGACGATGTTGGCGAAGTGTTCAGCCTCTAGGTGTTCCATGTATAAGTTAGCTAAGACGGCACTGATGGGGACCCCATTCCCATGCCGTATGTTTGTTTGTAGAGCCTGTTACTGAAAGAAAAACAGTTGAAATTAACACAGAGTTCAATAAGGTCAACAAAATCTCCGGGAGGAAGAGGAAGGTTAAGGTCCTGATTGACTTTACGTCGTAGAACCTCTATAGCTTGTGTAGTAGGTACTTTAGTGAAGAGGGAAGTCACGTCCAAACTGCTTAGTTTCTTGTTTCGGATGGAGAGATTTCGGATGCGGTTGAGAAGGTCGCCTGAATGTTTAAGATGAGCGGGGCTGATGGTCCCCAGAAGGCAGGAAAGATGTTTGGCAAGAACTCCGGCTAGTTTGTGTGGTGCACTGCCTATACCTGATGTGATTGGTCTAAGAGGAATATTATGCTTATGAGTCTTGGGTAAGCCATACATGTGTGCTGGTTTAGGGTTGCTGGGTATCAAGTACAGAAGTTTCTTTCCTTCACTGGTGCGTTTCAGTGTTTGTCTGGTTTTATATAGGAAATCTTTAGTGAGTGTTTCCCACTAGAAGAAGAGTCCAATGACAAGCTACCCTTTCTAGACGTCCTCATCCACAAAGTAGATAACAACCTAAGCTTTCAAGTTTACCGGAAACCTACAAATAAAAATGACCTCACACACTTCTATTCCAGTCAAGATACTAAGACCAAAAGAGGTATCATCATCGGATTCTTCCTAAGAGCTTACCGAATTTGTAGTCCTGAGTTTCTTGACGAGGAATGTACATACATTCACCAAACCTTCACTGATTTACATTTTCCTTCCTTTTTCATCAAAGATTGCAAGAAAAGAGCTCTTCAGATCATTAATTCTCCACGCGTCAACTCCACTCCAAACAAAGTTATAATTCTTCCCAACAGCCAGGTTGCATCCAACATTTCTAAAGTATTTGCACAAGCTAACACTAGAGTCGCCATCGCTTCCAGTACTTCTATTAAGGATCTAACCAGGACTAAATCCAAGCACCATGAACCAGTCAACGCAGGGTCTACACTATACCCTGTGGAGGCTGCGACAGAACTTATGTAGGAGAAACAGCAAGAAACCTCGAGACACGCATCAATGAACACATGAATGCATGCAGAAACGATAACCTGAACAACACCTGCGTACAACACCGAAATTCCAACAATCATCTCATGAAATTCAAAGACGCCCGACTAGTAATCAAAGAAACTAATTTCCGTAGTCGAAAATGCCTTGAATCAGCACTTATCTCTGTTTCTAACACAATTAAACAAAACAAAGGCAGCTTCACCATCTCTGAAGTCTTAGCAAGAATCCTCCTGAAAACAGTAAACCCTACCATCACATAGTCTCTCCTGCTAATTTAGCACATCGTAGATGTGGAACACTCCTACTGGCCTTCTATATTTCAACCTCCAGCAGAAATATTTGTCTAACCTATTGTTATACTACCTAAGTATTTGTTTTTTCACCTTTTACTCATGTGCATATTGATTGTTCTACCTTATTGTATTACTTCTACTACTACTACTACTACTAATACTACTTATATCACTACTACTTCTAACACCACTAGTTTTTTTCACCTCACCTTGACAGTATATATATATACCAACTGTGTCCATATATCGCTTGTAACGGCTTGAGAAAGCTCCTGGAGAGCGAAACGTTGCCACAATAAAATGTCACATTAGTTGCAATTGTGTCCTTTTACTTAACATAACCAAGTGTTGCATATGTGTCTAATTTATCATTATTATTATTATTATTTGAAGCTGAAGTAATAATATCAACAGCATTTGCTGCAGTAAGAGCAGCAACAACAGTCTTACGTTATAGTCTTGATGAGAAGCGAGGCATTTAGTATTTTATAAATAACTTAATCCACAAATTAATCTCGTGGAATCATAGAGATCCTGAGCCATGGGAGGTAATCAGGTTTGCTCAAGCATCAAAGAGCCCTTCCCTTGACACCAATATCATGAGTTACTGATGAAATATACCTGTTAAACGGGAGACAGATCACAAGCTTCATTGTTTCCTACACTCCAGTCTTTCATCTCAGGGCCTATATATATATATATATATATATATATATATATATATATATATATATATATATATTTAATATATAATATGATTATATATATATATATATATATATATATATATATATATATATATATATTATTTTATATAGAGTCGGGCGATGTTACCTACTGTGAGGTGTGGTCTTTGTTAGTATCTGATGACTGTGAGTGTAGTCTTGTTCTTTTATAAGCCTTCTTGTCATGTTTCCTTTATAGTTCCTTGATAAGTGAGTAGTCACAGCGCTTGGAATTCTTCTATTTTTGGTTGTCTTGCATATTTGATATCACCTGTTTACTGTGATCTTTTTGCATATATATATATATATATATATATATATATATATATATATATATATATATATATATATATATATACATAAGGGGTTACTAGCCCCTTGCTCCCGGCATTTTAGTCGCCTCTTACGACACGCATGGCTTACGGAGGAAGAATTCTGTTCCACTTTCCCATGGAGATAAGATGAAATAAGAACAAGAACTAGTAAGAAAATAGAAGAAAACCCAGAGGGGTGTGTATATATATGCTTGTACATGAATGTGTAGTGTGACCTAAGTGTAAGTAGAAGTAACAAGACATACCTGAAATCTTGCATGTTTATGAGACAGAAAAAAGACACCAGCAATCCTACCATCATGTAAAACAATTACACAATTAAATTAAACAAGTTTAGATTTAGAAAGGATATATAGAAAATTATTGGTTTGGAAATAGGGTTGTTGATGAGTGGAACAGTCTGCCTAGTAGAGTTATTGGGGCTAAAACCTTTGGTAGTTTCAAATTTAGGTTGGATAAATATATGGGTGAGAGGGGCTGGATTTGCATGGAACTTGCACATGAGTAAATAAAATTACACTATGTAACACAATTTTTGTATTTATATTGGTAGAATTACCGACAATATGTTAAGTAAAAGGACACAAATGCAACAAATGTGATATATTATTGTGGCAACGTTTCGCTCTCCAGAAGCTTTGTCAAGCTCCTGGAGAGCGAAACGTTGCCACAATAATATGTCACATTAGTTGCATTTATGTTCTTTTACTTAACACAATTTTTGTTCCTGGCAAGTATTATTTTCCATCTCCTTTTATTGCAAAACAATAGACAATTCACATTATTCCTTTTAAACATTGATTTTGTTTCTTACATGGTAAATTTTTGACAAAAAATGGCTAAATTTCAATATATTTTGCTAATTTTGGATGTAAAACAAAATCATAATAAAATAAATAAAATTTACACAAATAAAATAAAATTTACACAAATAAAATAAAATTTACACAAATTTTATTTTAAGCTTTCTGAAACATATTTACAAAGTTAAAAATGAGCAGTTTTTTCTAGATTTGCGAACATGCAACAAATAACTTTCCTGTTTAAGCCCCCAAATGTAATCTCCCATCATGTTTTCATTAATAAGATCCCTGATATCTGTGTTCTTGGTGGAAGCGCTTCCCTTGCTCCTCTGAGTATGCTCCCATTATCTCATTGAAATTGTCAAGATGAGCATCAAGGATATGGACCTTAAGGGACATCCTACAGCCCATCTGACCATAGCTTTTTACCAAGGTCTCAACAAGTTTCACATAATTGTCAGCCTTGTTGTTGCCCAGAAAGCCCTGTGCTACAGCAACAAAATTCTCCCAGGCTTTTAGTTGGGGACAGTCAGATTAAGTTTATGGATAGGGCTTTTTGTCTTAGGGATAGGAAGAGGAGGCAGAGGGTGTGTTTTCCTGGGACTGGGATGAAGGATACTGTTAGCCGTCTGGACGACATCATGAGAGGTAATTGGAGCAATCCTATTATCTGTCTCAGTGCTGGAGACACTGTGCTCTTCACCAACTCCGAAGCTGAGAGACTGATCTTTTGTATATAATTCTACATCCTTCGCATTATATCCTTGTATTGTATTAATAAAACCACTGGATGGCGAAACGTAAAGAATCTCAGATGCTGCACATCTGTGAATCTTGTCGGTACTGCATACCAACGATATACAAAATGTCAATAACCCGCATTGTGAGTCTTGTTTACCCACTGACGGTACATTCTACCATCTCTCTGCCTTATGACGTTTACTTTGTTGTTATTTCGACTTGGTGGAAACCAATTCGATTAGACATTAGTCTGGACGCATAGCTGCAGCGGAAAAAGCGAAGCAAATGCATTAAAAAAGAAATCGGATTATACTGCAGGAAATGGCATAAAATAAAAATTGAAAATTCAAAGCTTTCTTTTCAGAACATTATTGACCCAACTGCAAGAAAGCTTGTCTGGAACTGAGTTTCGATTAGAGTTGTGCCTTATCAAGAAATCTCAGGAAAAACATTTGCATATTTATGGCATCTTTTCCAGACTAAATTTATGATATTGTCGTTTACGTAACATATAAATTTATACATTTCAGATTAGACGCTCTTGGAAACAGAAACACAAATGCAGTATAATGCGATCCCTCGCTGACTACGTTTCACCCACACAGTGGGCTTTATCCAGCCGCAAACACATGTAACGACCACTGTTATCAGGGCTGGTGAGATGAAATCTTCTATCTTCTGGGGAGGTCGTTTCGAGAGTGTCCGAAACGGCAGGTGTCGTGTTTGTCCATTACTGCAAGTGGATATCTCAGTTGGTAGTGGCAGCAACTGAGCATTAGGCATTCAGTTCACGCAGTCAGCTGCACCGTGTAATGGTCCGTATTTATCCTTCATAAGCTGCTTCATCCCACCAACAGTGTTGGCGGTGGAGGTGGTGATGGTGGTGGTGGTGGTGGTGAAGGTGAGGTGGTGATGGTGGTGGTGGTGAAGGTGAGAAGGTGATGATCATGAGATGTTTACTTTACAATGGTTTTTTTTTTATTATGGACCGTATATCAAGACCATTGTTATTTATTCAATATCAAGATGAATATAAATATCACCTTGAGTATAATCATGTTAAGTAGACGGACAAGAGATATGCGCAACACTTTCATATCTTGGTATAAAGTACTGTATTTCAACTAGTGGTACTCTGCCCACCTTTTACACCGTCTTCAACTGCTGTGCCTCACCTGTCTCCGGAACATCAACCCTCTCCCCGTACACTTTATGTACTTTTATCAAGACTGATGGGATCAACACTTTAGCTCAAAGTTGAAGGACTGATTACCTCAAAGTCCCTCCTCATTTCTCTGTATTGGACTAATAAAACCCAGTGGTTGGCGAAACGTTTCCGCAGTTAATATACCCAAATGTTGCAAATGTCTCTGTTCCAGACCATTATTATAACAATTAAGTTAAAACCAGAGTCCCGGAGCATCAAAATTATGCTTGATCCTCATTCCAAATTTGTCCGTTTTCGATTCTTCTGCTTCCTAAATACTAATAGACATTGTCCAATCAAATCCAATGTAACTCAAGCTAATCCAGTCAAACCCAATTTAGTATTTCGCTTCCCGTTCCATTTGCGTCAACTTTCCTTACAATCGTCAAGGTGTTGGACAGTTGCAAAAGCCTCGCTGTGGTCACGATGACCAATGATCATACTTATTGCTAGTAATGACGGCTAAAAAAAAACACAAAGAAATATAGTGAAAATAAATTGGTAAAGCACAGAGCTCCAGTGGAGGTGTGCTCAGATATCCTCCTTTTAAAGGACTTTTTTTTAAGATGTTTACGTTCAGAATATTCTATAATTTCTTCAGATGACTTCTGCCTCACCTCATTTGATAATAATAATAATAATAATAATAATAATAATAATAATAATAATAATAATAATAATAATAATAATAATAATAATAATAATAATAATATTAATAATAATAATAATAATAAGACTCACTGCAGCAGCAGCGGCGATACCAGTACAACCACCACCATCATACCAGCAGCAGCAGTAGTAGTACCAGCACAGCCACCACCACACTAGCAACACCAGCAGTACCAGCGCTAGCGTCAGCATCACCTGCAACACCATGTGCAACGCCGCCACCAAGGTGTGGCGGCTGTTGGACGGGCTGTCAGGGTTTAGAGTAGCCTCAGCTCTCCGTTATCCTGGGTGGGTGGCGTGAGTCGCCCTCAGTGCGAGACAAAGCGTTCAAGTCACGCCTCGACAATAAAGCGAGCTTTCAACACATTTTTCTAAGAACCAAGCAATATTACTCCGTCTGTTTCGCAAATCATATTAATACATCTCCCTCCTCACCTCCCCCCCCCCTGCAAAAGAAAAATCATGCGAGTGTTTGAAATTCTAGTATGTCTTTTTTTCCATCGCAGTCTCATGAATATGCAACAATTGGATTTCTCACACGCTTCTTCTTTTCTGTGGTAGTCTCTCTTGTGTTTTTTTTAAGTGTGATATCAGCGAACACATTTGCCAGGAAATTTATGTGTTGCTTAATAAGGAGGGACAGTGGAAAAATATAGTGTTCAGTTTTATTGTGTTTTATGTGTGTTTTTGTATGTTTGTGTGTGTGTGTATGTGTGTGTGTGTGTGTGTGTTCTAATATCCGCAGAGATATGTTCGCCTGTATTCGACTAAAGAAGTATGTTATGTAAGCGAAAAGTTACCCAAGTATTACACATTTCTGCATGAGTGTTTCTGGGTGTCTGCACGTGTGGTAATGTACTTAGCTCCACAAGACCCATTTTTAATGCTTTCGTTTATTCTGTACTATTCAATTTTAAAATTACGAAGGCAGCATTTCGTCTGTGTCGCTGAGATATTCACGTTTCCAGCTATCAAAATTACATTAAAGATAATTCTTATCGTTTACAAACTTTACTTTGTCAAAACTTATATTGAAATCCGGTCTCTAGAAAGCCTCTCACGTCTCGGATGCTTCGGCTCTACATAAAGTGTAAAGGCCTTCGACTAGAGTCCTGTTGTCACAGCTGGAGGCTTCAAGTGCATAGGAGATTCGTCTGTAAAAACTTGCATTTGTGGTCACAGTGGTGTCTATGCTACCCTTCCTATGATAAAATAGACACATGTGCAACATTTGGGTATCTTTAATAAGGAAACGTTTCGCCACACAGTGGCTTCATCAGTCCATACAATGGAGAATAGTAAAGAGCAGGAGGAGTTTGAGGTAATCAGTCCCTCGGCCTTGAGACGATATAATCAGTCCATCAATCTTGAAAAGAATACAGCATATGTGCGAAGAAGTGGCTGATATACTGTAGACAGGTGAGGTGCAGCAGTCGTAGGTGGTATCACATTTATTTGACAAATTCAAATGTGGAAGTAGGTCATACCTGAAGGTTAGGCAAGTGAAGAATTCTCTGTATTAAGATCCCAAGATGTTGCTGTGTCTGACAGGAATGTAGTTGAATGTCGGTTCTCTGAACCGACATTCAGTGTTCTTCACTGTTATAAAGTGTTCTTCCACTATGTTAATCTTCAGGTTGATTTTATTATTATTATTATTATTATTATTATTATTATTATTATTATTATTATTATTATTATTATTATTATTATCATTAGGATCTTAGCCAACGATCTCTCTCACTAACTCATTCCATACTAGTCATTCCGATGCTCAAACAAATATTCCTTTGCCTTTCCCTCATACCTGTTACTTCTTACCTGACATCCGAGTCTTCTCTAATATCTGTGTCTTCCCCCAACACCTCTGTCTTCCCTGACACCCCCTTGTCTTCCCTTACACTTGTATCATCCCTCACACAAGTGTCTGTGAGCTTAACTTCAGAAAATTGCTCAAGTTCTTTGATGCGTTTCCACCGGCTGGGCGTTTAATGTGTGGATAACTTGGTCTTTGCCTAATTTACAGTGTCTCCTACAGGAGGCTCTACTCCTCTGTGGTGTTTACTGTTCCGTGTTCCGCCAGAGAACAAGGAGGTTGTATTAATTCTAATTCCCTGCACACTGTTAACGGCATTTAAGGTTTAAGTTGTTAAGCTGGTACTCATGCATGCATAATACATGAGTTGCCGGGTGACTGGATCGCAGCAAGACTGACATCAACCCCGGGTGAAGTGAAGCCTCCCAGATATATCGTTCTGCCGACCAGCAACGTGACAACTGACGTGTTCAACATTCTTGATAATAAATTCGTGAAATACTCACTAATAATCTGTTTACATTAAAGACTTGGTGTAAAAAACACAAGAACGACTCTATCACTATCGACGGAGTGTGCATAATACCATGGAGGCCCAGAAATACTCAGGACAAACAGGAGCCCTAATTGTTTGACTCGAGTTAAACTCTAAACTCATGTGGATCATTGAGCGCGAGACAGACGCGCTCACTAGAGACTGGGATCCGTGAGCACAAGAACGACAGCAGCTGTGACGACCGTATAGATTTATAGAAAAAGCGAACGTTCAACACAGAGACGACATGAGACACCTTACAGAGTGGAATGATGTTGGGTTCGTTATTCGGGAAGATAACTTACACAAAAGAAAATGTATCTAGGTTGCATTAACTGCTGTCATTAACTAAATACCTCAGACGTTCGGCAGCTTTAGCATATCCAGACTCTTGACCAACAGGATATTGCCCATTCTGGAGACGACTATCAGTAATAGCCACTAAAACAATGTATAGAGGAGCACTGCAATGAGCCTACTGGCCCATTCTGTCATGTACCACCCAACCAGTCTCATTACCAGATATACTACTTCTACGACTACTACTGTATTACTGTCACCCCTCTCACTGTGTTTTTCCTGACTCCCGACACTATACAAACTCAATCCTTATCTCTGCATTAGGACTAAAGAAAACACTCGTGGCGATACATTTCCTGTAATAAATATCCTGAACTGTGCACATAGTGTCTTTGTTCATATATTGTACATATAACCATACCATTCACTTCCTACAAGCCAGCAGTTCTACCACTGTGCTACGAGGATCCCCAGTAACCAGATCATCTTAGATGCAACACGCTGTAAACTTTGGAATGTTAGCACAGCCACCAGCTACGAATCAATGACAATTTTTACAGTGATTTCAACTCACCCGCGCAGGCAGTGACGAAATATTAGTTATTTGCAGATTAGTTGGCGACTGGGAGACTAAGAGTTATATTGCGTGTGTGTGTTTATATATATATATATATACATACTATATATATATATATATATATATATATATATATATATATATATATATATATATATATACGTATATATATATATATATATGCAACATGCAACATGATCACACAGTATGTATGTATGCATGCATGTAAGTATGTAAGGTGTGTGTGTGTGTGTGTTCTAAAAAAACAGGAATAACTGATGAAAAAGAAGGGAAAAAAGGGCAAGAGAGGAATAAAATGGAAGAGAAAGAAAATAAAGGAAATTTCAAAACATGGCACCCCTGACTCAGGTCATTGAGGGCCCGAATGACCTAATTAAGACTTCCAATTATAGGTGGAAAATTCCCATCACAGGTATATGCACCATTAAACCTTAATTTGGGGTTCACCAGGGGAAAAACAGAGGGAGAAATTAAGGGCAGATTGGAGTAATAACGCAGAGCTTAAGTAGAACGCTTGATTAAGACTACGTTTGCCTTACCTAATTACATCTCTCTCTCTCTCTCCCTCTCTCTCCTCTCTCTCTCTCTCTCTCTCTCTCTCTCTCTCTCTCTCTCTCTCTCTCTCTCTCTTCATATCAACATGTCCGTATGTTAGTATGCATTGTGCTCAAGGGACAAATATTGCTATAAACACAAGAGAATTTTGAAAATAGTGATCGAAGATCACTATTTTCAAGAAGACTTAAACAGTCTTCAATATCACTTAACAGCCTTCAAGATTACTTAAAGAGGCTGCAAATCTGGTCAAACAAATGGCTTCTAGAACGTATTAAAGTCAGTTGATAAGTAATTTTATTTTATTTTATTCATGGGGGTGGGGGGGAGGAACGCTAAACCCGTAATGGTCATGTCCTGCCTTGGGAGTTGGGGAATGGGAGGCACTCAAATTTGATCCAAGGAAAGGAAGGATCGCAACGATTCCTTGGACCAAAAGCACTTCACCACCATCCCTTGAAGGAAATAGGTAAAAAGTGAAATATATAAAGCAATAATAATAATAATAATAATAATAATAATAATAATAATAATAATAATAATAATAATAATAATAATAATAATAATAATAATAATAATAATAAATAATAATAATAGAGAGAATAAGAACTTTTGCGGTTTATTCCATTTCAGTGAGAAGACGTTTCGCTGACTAGGAATTGATTAGTTCTTGGTGGGCGAAACGTCTTCTCAGTAAAATGCCACTAAACGCATATTATCTTACTGACATTATTTTTTTATATATATAATGACCTGATATAGAGAACTGAACAGTCTGGACCACGAGGCTGGACCACGAGGCTGGACCACGAGGCTGGACCACGAGGCTGGACCACGAGGCTGGACCACGAGTCTGACCATGGCAAGCAGGATAAACACAAAAAAATATAATTTTTTTATATTTTATTTAAAAGAAACATAATACAATATTAGATCAATACAATAACAAACAAAAAAACCTTAAGAATTCAATTCCCTGAGACAACATTCATTAATATAAAAATTAACATTGATAAGTGGAAGAAAACCCTTTCACCAAAAAACATTGCATGGATACAAAAAAATTGTACGCAAATTCAGAACAAATTACATGCATAATATTGTATATATAGAAAACGAAAACAAAAAGCAACTTAACAATACAAAGTCCATTAAGAAACCCACCCAGTGCGCTTACACACACCTGCTGTGAAGGAACCCACCCAGTGAGCTTACACACACCTGCTGTGAAGGAACCCACCCAGTGAACTTTCACACACCTGCTATTAAGTAAATACATTCATGTACTACAACAAGAACATAATTAATGAAGTGACCTATCTCGAGGTTACAATTTTTGTTTGTTATATTGTATGTAAAAACATTGTACAAACTCCAATCATAATATACATAACCCGATCCAATAAGGATCCGAACAGCGGACACCACTGTGCCAGTTACACTTACACTATATAAGGATATAGGACACAACTCAAAAAGAACATGTTAAGTAATACAAACACGATGAAAAGGAATTATGGACCTCCAAACAGTGCACTAAAAAAGTAAATCTGACAAAAAAAAAAGCCTTGAACCCAGTATAAAACCTTAGAGGCCCAGGTAATATGTACAAAGACAGGATAACCACTCCTAATTCCCACAGAATATGTTATTATATACATAGCTCAAATTATAATGATTTCAAAACGCGCTGTGCAGGTATTCCAAGGAATCAACTTACTGAGCTTTTTAAGACTTGCAAATCACTGAAAAAAAAATCGAAATTAATGCATGAATTTTTGGTGGATGAAAGAAGAGACAAGATAACGGACAGGGAGATCACATTAGGCTACCACACAGACGAGTCATAATGAATTTTGGCCGGTTCATCACAAAACATCAACTGGAATCTCCTTGAAACTGAAATTTCGTGTAAATACCGACAAGGCTAAGGAAATATAACTTTGATGCTTTGGATACATTTATTAAAGACAGCGTTTCGCCCACGCAATAACTGTGTAGGTGAAACGTTGTCGTTCATAAAGGCATCTATGGTACATTTACTTCGCAGTTTCTCACTCTGCATCAAGACCCCAAACAGTAAGCCTCCAGCGTATATCTCTCGCTTTCCTTCAATTTCATTTTTATTTCATGTTCGGTTAGGTTTAATTACGTCAGGTTTGGTTACACTTGGTAACTCAACCCAACCCTACACGATCTAGGTTCTCTACACATATGCTGCTATGTATGATAATGTATGTAAATGTATTTGTGTATACCTGAATAAACTTACTTACTTATTTACTTACTTACTTACTAACTCGAGTGAGCCCAACTTAATGAAACCGAATGCAGTCAAACCCTAGCCTAACCTAACTCTAGATTAGTTCTTATATTAGTGTCATGTAAATGGGATGCTAGTGTTAGGGAGAGGCGTCATCTTAAAAAAAGATGAAAATAAAAGTCTGATAAAAAAAAATTACGGGTTGTCGTAATAGTTCCTTTTTTTTTTTTGTAGATGCCAGTGGTACCGAAAGACCCGGGAAAGCAGCTAGAAAAATCAATGGAGGTTGGTAGTGTGTGCAAACTGACAAGAGCAACTGAGAGCAATGCTAAAATTACCCACGAGTCATAAAACACCACAAAAAAAAACTATAAAAATTACAAAAACACTACAAAAACAATAAAAACACGACAAAAATATATAAAAAAACTACAAAAATACAGCGAAAACAAAAAATTACAAAAATACAACGAAAACAAAAAACTACAAAAATACAACGAAAACAAAAAACTATAAAAGAACAAAACACTATATTCTTATCCTACTCTGCTCTTTGTCCCAGTGTTAGCTTTGTGAAGTTCACGTTTTATCCTTCGTGAGAGTTAATTGCTTAGCGCCATGGTCTCACTGCTAGATCTAAATCGAGAACTGTTGACCTTAGTGAAGAAAAGACAGTCTCCTTATTATACCATAGTGACAAGTACATGAGTAAGACACGTGCACTTCGTAAGGTATCTTTAGTTACGAAATGTTTCACTTGCGCAGTAGGCTTCTTCAGTCTTAATTAAAGGTTGATAGTGTTCAAATCATCTTTTTCTCTCCATTGCTTCTGCAGCCTCTATATTTAGTCGCCTGTGTTTTAGACTGAAGAAGCCTACTGTATATAGGCAAAACCTTTCGGAAATAAACAGACTTGTATCTTACTCAAGACAGGTTGCAAAGCAAGATTCAACTGAAAGAGCTTTTCGCGCTGTGTGCAGCCCACTAAAGCTCTACACAGAGCGACCTCTCACTTTGCCCGCCCCACCATCTGAGTCCCCCTCCTTCCCAGTGTTCCGAAACTCACACCTCAAGTCTTCGACTAATGCTTCCCTAATGGAAGCAAGGGAGTCTAAAATTTACCTGTTTTCTGTACAAATTTCATCAGGTTTTCACACCATCTCCAACAGATTCATCAAGGCTGAGGTACTGATCAGCTCAAACTACTTTTTCACCTCTCCAGTATCATTATCTGAATTGGACTGATAAATTATTATTATTATTATTATTATTATTATTATTATTATTATTATTATTATTATTATTATTATTATTATACAGCGCTTGTGGGCGGAGGGGGATGGAAGGCATTCAGGTTTAATTCATGGAATTGGATCTCTGCTCCAATTCCTTAGATCAGTAGCCCCAACCCTCCCCAGCATCAAGGAACCATCCATGAGAGGTTGGATTGATAAAGCCACTGGTTGGCGAAACGTCTGCACAATAAAGATACTCAGCTTGGTGCACATGTGCCTCACGTTTATACTGTGCAACATTCAACAATGTTCATGTTCAAAATAGTACAAAATACAGTGTGCAACAGTTAAGTATCTTTATTGTTGAAGCGTTTCGCCTACACAGTAGGCTTCTTCAGTCAAATACGGAGGCAGCAGCTGTAGTAGTGGAATGAAGACGATGGAATCAATCCATCAACCTTGGATAACAGTGATAACAGTGAAAACAAACAATAAAACCCAGTGATAACAGGCAACTGTTGCCATTGGAAATAACAGCGATTAGTTTTATGTAAATCCCATCAATTAAACGCTATTTTGATTGTTTATTTGCAAACCTGAATTGGTATATGCAAATCTTCATTTTATGTAAACACGATTAGTGTTTTTTTAACTTATTATTCATGAGAAAATCTGATTAGTTCTATGCAAATTTGATTAGTTTTATGTAAATCAAATTACTTCAATAGCAATCTACTTATTCATATGAAATCTGATTAGTTCTTTGTAATCTGATTAGTTCTATGTAAATCTGGTTAGTTCTATGCAAAACTGATTAGTTCTATGTAAATCTGGTTAGTTCTATGTAAATCTGGTTAGTTCTATGTAAATCTTACTTGTTCGACGAAAATCCTTTACATTTCTAATCAACAACCCAATCATCTCCCAACAGTACTGGAAAATACCGTTCACTTGAACCAGGAGAGAGAGAGAGAGAGAGAGAGAGAGAGAGAGAGAGAGAGAGAGAGAGAGAGAGAGAGAGAGAGAGAGAGAGAGAGAGAGAGAGAGAGAGAGAGAGAGAGAGAGAGAGAGAGAGAGAGAGAGAGAGAGCAAGAAGGGAGATAAAGAACACGTGCCCCAAATAACATGAAATCCCAACCTTTTTAATTTTTTAGGCAGTCCAGTCAGCAAGAAAAAAAATGCTAACTCAGAAAAATTTGATTCAATTAGCGGAGCAGGAAAAATAGGCGTTTTACGCATGGCCGAACCCATTGTGGGCGCACCGGCCAGCTGCAGTTTTATTAGTTGAGTTTCTCCTCTTTCTCTCTTATATACACGCATATACATATATATATATATATATATATATATATATATATATATATATATATATATATATATATATATATATATATATATATATATATATATATATATATATATATATATATATATGTCGTGCCGATTAGGTAAAACTGGTCAATTAGCAAGAACTCATCTAAAATTAAGTCCTTTCTAAAATTTTCTTATACGTTTAAAGATATATTTTTTCCATTTATGTTTAATGTAAGAATTTATAATTTTGTACCAAGAGAAACTTTGAAAACCTACCTAACCTTATTACAACAAGCGCAATTTAATTTAGCCTAACCCAACTAAATATATTTTAGATACGTTAACATTAATTTAATAATAAACAAACACAATGAAATATATTTTTTCGTTATGTTCAGAATGATTTTGGCGAAATTATTGCATACACAAATTATCACTTGTCTTATATGGCAAGGTGAGCGTTGCTATTTAAGCCAAAATCGAAAGTTTTACCTAATCGGCACGACATATATAATATATATATATATATATATATATATATATATATATATATATATATATATATATATATATATATATATATATATATATATATGTTGCTGCCTTTGAAATGATAAATGAGGGAAAATTTTCTCAAGAGTATGGCAACGTTTTGCCACTAGTGGTTTCTGTATTAGGACTGAAGAAACACTCGTGGCGAAACGTTTCCTTTAATAAATGTCCTGAACTGTACATTAGTGTCTTTCTCCACATTGTCATTTATGTTCACATATTCTTGTTGGGAAGATTTTAAAGGTACTACCAGTGTACTTAACACTGCAGGTTAGTGCAAGTAAATTCATAAATGATACTCAAACATTAGGGTGACATAACTGGATCCTTATATCTAAAATGACTACTAATAACTAGAGAGTTAACTCTTTTAATCACTGTTTCCTGACATTGTAGCTAAGATGTTAACAGAGTGGATGCTTGACATAACGACCATTTACAAGAAATGAAACCACGGGTATATGAGAAAACAATTCATTACCCCCCCCCCCAAAAAAAAAGGATAATTTCAACAGTTTTTTAAAAAAAGAATGGAGCAGCTGCTACATAAAAAAAATTAGTCTTTTTGTTTTTGTCTCCGTGTCAAAAAGAGACCAAGTTGAATATTACAATTATCATCAATTTATCATCATTTTTATAACATTTTACTTAAGCACAGAAGGAACAATGAATTAAAACTTCAAATCCAGTCCAGTAAATACAAGTTTCCAATACGCTGTACACTGTACTTTGTGTAGTTTTAAAAATAGGTTAGATAAATACATGAGTGGGTGGGTGGGTGTGAGCTAGACGTGCCTCGCATGGGCCAGTAGGCCTGCTGCAGTGTTCCTTCTTTCTTATGTTCTTAAAGAGACTCGAAGAGCAGCCACCTGCAGGTGGTGAGTTCTGGTAGTTTTGGATGTCAGGATATAATCAGTCTTATGAAAGAGCTGATAACTGCTCACAGTGTATATATTGTCCGTTTCTGGACAAAATGCATCTCACTGGATCACCTGGGAATATAATAATAATAATAATAATAATAATAATAATAATAATAATAATAATAATAATAATAATAATAATAATAAAATTAATAGTGCAGTGTTAAAACCAGCACTAGTTTTCTTTGTTTACATCAAGAAAAATAAATCTTGTTTTTCTTATCTACAGTAAAAACAAAGTTTCTATGTTTAGAACTGAAACAGAACGATAGATTTATTTAAGAATTGTTTGAGTTGTAAACACAGAATTCAATGACTGAGAGGTAAATTAAATATAGTAGGAGAAAATGGATAGAAGAACAGGTAAGTGGTCAGCGAAAAAAAATAGGGAGGGGCGAACTGGGTTGCAGCGAGGTATGATATTAGGAACACACTCGGGGAGGAGGCTGAGGCAGGGTAAAGACCAGGGAGGTGAGGTCTTGACTTCTGTAAAGAGCTTACAAGGCTGGTAGGAGAGGAGAGAAAGATGAGGTTGAAGTAGTCTGAATAGAGGAACAATCCCCCATCCCTCCTCCTCCTCCTCTGTATCAGAGTAAGGTGAGGCGGATGAGTGCAAGGACTAAGGGATGGGAATCAGGTGAGTGAAAACTAAGATAGTTTTCTCCTGGAAAGCTTGGCTGCGAGAAGGAATTAGCGGAAGGAAGATCGAGCCTTCACTACAACTTGCGCTGAATAACTCATAAGAGTATATTGCTTCTCATTAATAATAATAAAAATAATAATAATAATAATAATAATAATAATGACAATAAAATATATATATATATATATATATATATATATATATATATATATATATATATATATATATATATATATATATATATATATATATATATATATATATATATATATATATTGCAATATTGCAAAGGCAACAACAGGAGAGGTAGGGTAAGTTTTCAGAGTGGTGGTGTACCTGACTCCACCACTGAGCTAAAGATTTTCAACCCCGTGGCTTCTTGCATATATATATATATATATATATATATATATATATATATATATATATATATATATATATATATATATATATATATATATATATATATATATATATATATATATATATATGTCGTGCCGATTAGGTAAAACTGGTCAATTAGCAAGAACTCATTTAAAATTAAGTCCTTTCTGAAATTTTCTCTTATACGTTTAAAGATATATTTTTTCATTTATGTTAATGTAAAAATTATAATTTTGTACCAAGAGAAACTTTGAAAACCTACCTAACCTTATTACAACAAACGCAATTTAATTTAGCCTAACCCAACTAAATATATTTTAGATACGTTAACATTAATTTAATAATAAACAAACACAATGAAATATATTTTTTCGTTATGTTCAGAATGATTTTGGCGAAATTATTGCATACACAAATTTTCACTTGTCTTATATGGCAAGGTGAGCGTTGCTATTTAAGCCAAAATCGCAAGTTTTACCTAATCGGCACGACATATATATATATATATATATATATATATATATATATATATTTTTTAATATATATATATGATGGGGTCCACTTATATATATATATATATATATATATATCTTCCCTAAGAGCAATCCCTCCCTCCCCGCATCTTCTCCTCGCCTCCCTTCTGCATTTTCCCTCCCCCTCAGTTCATCTCTCACCCCCTTCGTCATCCTCTCATTTTTCTCTTTTTTTTTTATTGCAAGTTTATCCCTGATTAATACGGAATCAAATCTGTACGTGCGCCTCAGATTGGATTTCCTGCCACACCGGGTACCAGGCGTTCATGTTTACAGAGAAACTCCTCCTACTCTTCATTTTTCCCCTCCTCCTCTTGCTCCTCCTCCTCCTCTTTATCCTCATCTTCATCTTTCTCCTCTCCTCTAAGCCAAAACTTTCAAGACTGTCATTCTTTGGTCCTAAGTTCTTTCTCATCGGTATTCTATCCCATTTATCTCGGTCCTGTCTCTCCCCATGTTCCCCTTCCCTGCTCCTTACTCCTGCCCCTGTTCAACCATCAAACCCTGTCTACTTCACCCACAGTTCTATTTTCCTCCCCCACAGTTCCTCTCTCCCTCCCCCCAGCCTCCAGTAATCGTGTCTCTCTGCCTCTGACTAATCTCTCCCCCTTCATTAGTCTTTGTATTTCCTCTTTCAGTTCTCTTATACAAAAAGTACCTCTCTTCTGATAAGACACATGATGCAAAACATGCCTTTATTAAGCAACGTTTCGCTCTGTGATATTTATCAAGTTGTGACTTGAATAGCTCAACAATGCGAGAAACGTTGTCACAGTCAAAAGCATGTTTCACAATGTCTGTGTATTCTTCACAATAGTTGGCATATAGGCCTTCGGATCCAGCTCCTCCCTTCTTCCTCATTCTTCCCCGAGGGCTTTCATTTCCTCTTCCCCTATTCTTTTTCCTCTCTTGCCTCTTCTCTCATTTCCGTGAATATGTTTTTCCACACACATACACACACACACACACACACACACACACACACACACACACACACACACACACACACACACACACACACACACACACACACACACACACACACACAATATATATATATATATATGCAAGACAACCACTATGAAAAAATAGAAGAATTCCAAGCGCTTTCGTAACTACTCACATTATCAAGGAACTATAAAAGGAAACGAGAGAAAGAAGGCTTATAAAGAGGCAGAATACACCTCACACACACACACATATATATATATATATATATATATATATATATATATATATATATATATATATATATATATATATTTATTTATTTATTTATTTCATATTTGTATTTGTATTTAATTTCTCTTCCATCAAAGCTGCTGTTTCGTCTCAACGTTTCACACCGTCTATCCCTTTCATTCATTATGTTTGTTCACCTTGCTATGAACACTTCTTTAAGTGTGTGTGTGTGTGTGTGTGTGTGTGTGGTTGCAGGGTGTGCTGGCCTCGCCTTTCCGCTAGTGGCTACTAGGTCCGCTCTCTGCTCCAAGAGCCTGACGTGCGTGTGTGTGTGGAGAGAGAGAGGGGATGTATCGCCCAGGTACTGTCAGCAACAGCATACAATTCCAATTAACGTTTCCACCTCTCCGCTTTGGCCGTTAAGGAAAAAAAAATATTCCAGGCAACGCTTAATTAAACACACAGAAGCTGCCAACAGGGAACAATTACCTAATGAAAGAGAGTACATGAATGCAGAAACAAAATATATGCATTAATAAATAATAAATATAAACCTGAAAATAATGAACTAATGCATTTCGCCGCTACGAGATATCAATTTAAGTTGACAGAAGATTAAAATAATTTTCCGACCAGGTGAGTCGGATTAGTTATTTTGACGTAAATTGTTGCTGATGTAAATGCATCAAGTGTAAATAATTTTCAGAATAATTTATCAGTTTGGCGTTGGAAAGGGAATTTATTTCTCATTGAGGGTATAGTGGAAATAGCTTCCAAGCTGACAATGCCACGTTGAATCCTTCTCCAGTTGACAATATGGGTCCGAATCCTTTCCCAGCTGATAATATCGGTCTGAATCCTCTCCCAGCTGATAATATCGGTCTGAATCCTCTCCCAGCTGATAATATCGGTCTGAATCCTCTCCCAGCTGATAATATCGGTCTGAATCCTTTCCCAGCTGATAATATCGGTCTGAATCCTTTCCCAGTTGACAAAATCGTTCTGAATCCTTTCCCAGCTGACAATAACATCGTTCTGAATCCTTTCCCAGCTGATGTTGCCAACATAAACAATATTTTATTTGACTGAAGCAATTTAAATAATTTCCATGAGAGTTATAACAGTACAAATAATTTTCCAAATGACTGTACAGATGCAATTATTTTTCCAGCTGACTCTACTGGTTTAAATAAACTTTCAGCTGATTGTCCCTTTAGCAATATTCCCGTCCGGTTGTATCGATTTAAAAACCATTTATTCTGAGTATATAGCAACTTCCAATTGCAAATTGACAAGGGCGAACTCTTATAGATGCACGAGAGATTATAATTTAATGTTTAATATAGTATACACTTAAAACTAATAGACGTATGCTAAGGCCTTATATTTTATACCAAGCATTACAAACTCGCATAGAAGCCCAACAAATCATCATATTATCTCTCTTCTCTCTCTCTCTCTCTCTCTCTCTCTCTCTCTCTCTCTCTCTCTCTCTCTCTCTCTCTCTATCTATCTATCTATCTATCTATCTATCTATCTCTCATCTATCTTTGTCTCCCATCTCTGTTTCTTTCTTAGGCAGAGCCCAATTAGGATTAAGCTTGTTCTCAGTAACTAGTTTAAACTTTTACAAAAACCCATCACGCTTCGGGGTGTTAATGCAATCCAGGTCACCTGAAATACCCAGGCCTCTATTTATCGTCTAAAGTGTTTCTAACAAGTGTTATATATATATATATATATATATATATATATATATATATATATATATATATATATATATATATATATATATATATATATATATATATATATATATATATATATATATATATATATATATATATGTATGTATATATATATGATATATATATATATATCATATATATATATATATATATATATCTATATATATATATGTCGTGCCGATTAGGTAAAACTGGTCAATTAGCAAAAACTAATCTAAAATGAAGTCCTTTCTAAAATTTTCTCTTATACGTTTAAAGATATATTTTTTTCATTTATGTTAATGTAAGAATTTATAATTTTGTACCAAGAGAAACTTTGAAAACCTACCTAACCTTATTACAACAAGCGCAATTTAATTTAGCCTAACCCAACTAAATATATTTTAGATACGTTAACATTAATTTAATAATAAACAAACACAATGAAATATATTTTTTTCGTTATGTTCAGAATGATTTTGGCGAAATTATTGCATACACAAATTTTCACTTGTCTTATATGGCAAGGTGAGCGTTGCTATTTAAGCCAAAATCGCAAGTTTTACCTAATCGGCACGACATATATATATATATATATATATATATATATATATATATATATATATATATATATATATATATATATATATATATATATATATATATATATATATATATATATATATATATATATGGGCTTAAAATAGGTTTGGTAACTGGCAATGCATATTTACAGAAGACAGATATAAATAAGATATGATGAAGTGTGTCACATGAGCAGTCTGCTGTATTGTGTACTTGTTGGTAATAAGGGTGCGGATGTACTTGCTTTTAGTAAGTGCGTGTTCTTATCACTGTTTCTGATTACTGTTTCTAATCATCATTTCTGGTAAGTATTTAATGGTAGCCAGAGAAGTAAAAGAAAGGAATATATAAAAGAAAAATGTTGTTAGTGAGAATTTCGAATAATTTTTAGAAGACAGCGTGGTCAGATAAGAAGTAATGATTTGGGTTTGATAATGTGTAGTGTGGCTTGAAGACCCCAGTGTTAAGAGTCAACAACCTGGGTTTGTAGTTACAGGAGGGAAGGTACAGGAGGGAAGGTACAGGAGGGAAGGTACAGGAGGGAAGGTACAGGAGGGAAGGCAAATGACTGGTGGAATGATGAGATGAATATAGTGGTAAAGGATTAATAGATGGCTTTACAAAGTTACAGAAGGGAACACAATTTAGCTTTACAGTGTTACAGGTGGGAAGGTACAGGTGGGAAGGTGCAGGAGAGAAGCTAAATGATTGGTGGAATGATGATGTGAAATAAAAGTGGGACTAATAGTTGATATAAGACTGGTTTTTACAATGCAAAATTTATACAAGTAATGTTTAAAGTGTGATGAAAAATTGCAATGGATGACGAAATTAACAATGCGGAAGATACTGCTGTTAAATTTTGTTGAGAAAAAGAAGAGAACTTAGAGAAAGATAAATAAGGTGGAGAACCCAAGAGGGAAAAGGAATTTTTTTTTTCTGATGAGTTGAAATAATCACATCGGAAGGTTATTGGTGAAGTGGTGGAGCCAACATCATGGCCTCTCTCTCTCTCTCTCTCTCACTTTTCTCTCTCTCCGCCTCCAACCACGACTGTATTACCTTCTACTCTTCAACACTTATCTCCAACATTCAAAACACATTTACCTCAATTACCCGAAGTTCTGAACTCCAACACCGATGTCATCATCTCAGTCTTCCTCCCGCCCCATCTTCATTCTTAGTGCATCTTCAGCCACATCACTATCTTCTTGCATTAGCACTCAGCAGTGCTCTCTCTCCCCCCCTTTCCTGTCTCAAGCATCTGCATCTCCTTCTCTCCCTCCTCCTCCTCCTCTTCTATCCCTCCCCGACTTCCCACACACTCTAGACTCCTCGCCACACCCTCCTTACTCTCTTTTACTCCTGCCTGTCACTTACAACGCTTTCCATCATCTTGAAGCGAACACTGCCTCTGGCAGATTTGCAATACCAATATTTTTAGACAAACATCTAAGCTAATCTTCGGGTTCTTGCTCTCGTTACACCTTTCGCTTCAGCGCGCTCTGCAGTGTTGCAGAATAATAATAATAATAATAATAATTAATAATAATAATAATAATAATAATAATAATAATAATAATAATAATAATAATAATAATAATAATTGAATATGCTCTTGACCTCAACTCTAAGAAGAAATAATCATTGCCTTCCCTCGTCCTAACTTCTTTCACTGTACACTGCGTTTTTCGACACCTTTTTTTTATTTCGCATTCTTCGCTCGGGGGAAAAACATATCATCATTTGACCCCATTTTCCCATCCTTCTCTCTGTCTGTCTGTCTGACTGTCTCTGTCTCTCTCTGTCTCTCTGTCTGTCTGTCTGTCTCTCTCTCTCTCTCTCTCTCTCTCTCTCTCTATCTATCTATCTATCTATCTATCTCTCTCTCATCTCCATTTCGTAGGCCATCCCTCGCCCAGTCATTTAGCGAGACTGACGCCTGCATCTTCCATTCTCACTACTTTCAAGACGAATGACTATTTAGTTTCGCTGGCCGACGTACACTGTTTATATTATGTATTATTACCGGTGTGTCCTCTACTGCTGTCTCTGGTGTTGCTACGGGTATTATCACAGGTGTTGTTGTGGGCGGTGCTGCCTCAGGTGTTGCCAGGTAATATTAATATTAATAGTTTTATTTTCATTAGTGTTATTCATATATTTCTTCTTCTTCTTCTTCTTCTTTTTCTTCTTCTTCTTCTTCTTCTTCTTCTTCTTCTTCTTCTTCTTCTTCTTCTTCTTCTTCTTCTTCTTCTTCTTCTTCTTCTTCTTCTTCTTCTTCTTCTCTTCTTCTTCTTCTTCTTCTTCTTCTTCTTCTTCTTCTTCTTCTTTCTCAAACAACGTCCCTTACTGCTCCCACATTTCCACTCTCCATCTCTCACTTAAAATGGATTCCTTCACCTTTCCATAACTCTTGTCCTCTCACCTTCAACCATATCCATATTCTTGTTTCCTTTATCTCTCCTCTATCCCTCGCAGCTCTCACTTTTCCCCTCCACCTCCTCCTTCCTCCACCTTCATCCCCCTCCCTCGCACCCTCCCCTCACCTAACAGACTCCTGGAAGTGAAATATGATTATGAATGTCCTCTTAGCCGTCGTAACTTAGAAGGCGAGCATCTTAGGCCACGTCTTTGCTCATAACGACATTACCCCCTCCTCGAGGAGGTTTCCTTTTTCCTAAATCTTACGGCACCTTTCACTGGCCACTCTGCCTCTCAGCTCCTTCCAGCGCAGACCTCACATCCTCCACACCAGCGATCACTGCATCCAATTTCCAGAGGAGTGTTACAGGTGGCCGCGGCTGGCGCCATTTACGAGTTCGTGGTTCCCTTTTTTTTTTTTTAAACCCTCCCGCAGAAATTGTAGAAGCATTTTTCCCTCTGGGTATCGTTCGCGAATTGGATGAAGAGGTAAAGGTTGGACGAGGAGACTTGTGTGGCTGAGCCACGTTTATCAGCTACGCTTCCACTTCTCTGTCTCTGTCTCTCTTCTCTTATGTCGCTGTCCTGTTTGTCGTCTCGTCGTTCAAGTGCCGTCATGTCTCCTCTTGCTGATCCGTCGATGCGAGTCGGCAGCACAATAATACGCTTGGTTTGTTTCTCCAGATTTTGGTCGGGAGGATATTGTTGTTGTTTTTGCAATTGCTGGAGCTTATAGAGGCGTCTCCTTGCGACTCTCTGTCGCTGTTGTTGTCATCTTGTCGCTGCTGAAGCTTAAGCTGGGCTTTTTGACTAATTCTGTCGAATTGCGTAACTTTTGAGTGAATGACTTCAAAATTACTCTAAAAAATACTTTCTTAGAGGAATGAATTGAAATTATTCACTAAAAATCGAAATCGATGATTAGTCAAAACTGACTGAATTCATTATGTTTCATAAGATTTAAACATAAAAATGGAGGAGCACTACAGTAGATCTACAGGCAGATCCTCCTTTCAGATACAAACCTAAGGTTTTGATCACGGTCGTAAAAGTCATAATAAATTTCCAAACAATAGTTTGAAAATATCCGATTATATATGTTTACAAAATCGCCCGAGGTTAAGGCAACTCAGAGGTGAAGGTCACTTGTAGATCAAGGTTACCAAGAGGTCAAGGTCACATAGGGGAATTTGGTGGAACAAGACACGTGTGCAACATGTGGCTTAATGAATTCAATACAGAGATTATTTGACAGTAGAAGACGAGGTAATCTGTCCCCCAGCCTGGATGAAGGCTTTCACCACCTTAGTCTTGTAGAAGAAAAATATCTAGGTGTTGCACACGTGACTTAATCATCACCTTGCCCGTATTGAATACCTGCAAGACGATCAAGCCTCCACCAGGTCTGGTGGAGGCTTGATCGTCTCCGTCCGGCAAGTGGCAAACCGACACACTGTACTCTCGGAGTCTCACACACAACATAGTATGCTGTGTGGAACCAAAAAGTCAGCATCTGGGATTTTACAATTGGTAATCGTTTGCCAGGTCGATTAACAGTTACCCGCCAGCCTGACATCAGAGCTGCAATTGTTCAACATTTGTTAGCAAGGAAGCTGAACATGCTGCTGAACCGGCCAGCAGAACTTTGCCCACTGCAGAATACTCAGTTAAAACCCTAGCTAGCTATCGCAAATATTAATAATGATAACAATGTTGGTGGTGGTGATGATGATGATGATGACGATAATAATAATAATAATAATAATAATAATAATAATAATAATAATAATAATAATAATAATAATAATAATAATAATAATAATAATAATAATAATAAATAATTAGGTGATGCTTTTAAACCCTTGTGGTTCATTTGACCTATTGAGTGGTGGAGGCTCGATTTTGCATCTCTTAATCACTAGACAGACGCTACACTGGCAGCTGGTGTTTCCACATCCAAACACACCACCAGAAAATTTATAGATGCAGAGGATCTGCGCATCAAAAATTAAAGACTTGATCATTTTTCTAATTTATTTAAGTGGTTTGCCTGAAGGGAATATTGGAATTAAACATATTTGCTGCTGATGAAAAAAAATAATGTGCAAAATATATAGACTTAAAATGGCTTAAAAACTTATAGAATATTTTGAATAAATTGAGTGCGTAGAATATAAAATTTATGAAGAATTTCATGGAGGAAAAGTGACATGTGATGAGTGGCAAAACTGAAAATAGATCCCATGCAGTTATGAATATAAGCGGTGGTGTAAAAAAAAAAAATTCAGAGCAGCTTATAGAAAGATCAGCTAAAGAGTCATGGTACATTAAATGTTATCGCCAGATCACATGCAAGCAACTGTCAGAGTCGTGTACAACATTACAGGTGATGTTTACCAGGTAGGCGTGACCTAAGATGGGCACGCAGCTGTCCTGTGAAGCCCGATGGAATGACTATATTTTATCAAGGTCGAAAGAACAGCTAGGCATGTGGAACTAGGGGTACACACACGCACACACACACACACACACACCCACACACACCCCACACACTCACAAATATACAACAGGCCTAGTGTCTAATCGACATGTGCCTAGGACAAAATGGTAACTAACATACACAGACACACACACACATACACACACACACACACACACACACACACACACACAGGCTGGACAGGTTGCAAGCCTGGTCCAGCAATTGGCTCCTGGAGTTCAACCCCACCAAGTGCAAAGTCATGAAGATTGGGGAAGGGCAAAGAAGACCGCAGACGGAGTACAGTCTAGGGGGCCAGAGACTGCAAACCTCAATCAAGGAAAAAGATCTTGGGGTGAGTATAACACCAGGCACATCTCCTGGTGCGCACATCAACCAAATAACTGCTGCAGCATATGGGCGCCTAGCTAACCTAAGAACAACATTCCGACATCTTAATAAAGAATCGTTCAGGACTCTGTACACGGTGTACGTTAGGCCCATACTGGAGTATGCAGCACCAGTTTGGAACCCACACCTAGCCAAGCACGTAAAGAAGCTAGAGAAAGTGCAAAGGTTTGCAACAAGACTAGTCCCGGAGCTAAGGGGTATGTCCTACGAGGAGAGGTTAAGGGAAATCGACCTGACGACACTGGAGGACAGGAGAGATAGGGGGAACATGATAACGACATATAAGATACTGAGAGGAATAGACAAGGTGGACAGAGACAGGATGTTCCAGAGATGGGACACAGCAACAAGGGGACACAGTTGGAAGTTGAAGACTCAGATGAATCACAGGGATGTTAGGAAGTATTTCTTCAGTCATAGAGTGGTCGGGAAGTGGAATAGCTTGGGAAGCGATGTAGTGGAGGCAGGTTCCATACATAGCTTTAAGAAGAGGTATGATAAAGCTCATGGCGCAGGGAGAGTGACCCAGTAGCGGCCAGTGAAGAGGCGGGGCCAGGAGCTTTGAATCGACCCCTGCAACCACAACTAGGTGAGTACACACACACACATATATACACACACACACATCAAGTGTGCACCCAGTAAACAAAAGCGACAGGTGTGGCTTGAGTTATTAAACAATATTCATAAAACTTGTTGGGAGCCCGCCGTGTTTTGAGGCGTAATTATTTACCTGTCAGAATATATTCTGCGGGAATAAATAACGTGCAAGTGTTGTGATTTGTAGGTGTAGTGTTTTGTAGTTTAGAGCATATTTGCAGGTGTGATGATTCACAGGTGTAGTGATTTGGAATTTAGAGTACCTTCGTAGGTGCAGTGATCATTAGGTGTAGTGATTTGTAGGTGTAGTGATTTGTAGGTGTAGTGATTTGTAGGTGTAGTGATTTGCAGTTGTAGTGATTTGTAGTTGTAACGATTTACAGGCGTAGTGATTTATAGTGTATAATACTTCAGTAGCTGCAGTAGTTTGCAGTGTACAATACAGTGTACTCTTCATTGGTTTGTAGTGTACACTACAGTGTACTCTTCATTGGTTTGTAGTGTACACCAGCTCTTTAAGTGTATTAACTAGCAGCATAACATTCTGTAAATGTACTGGACTGAAGAAGCCACTGGATGGAGAAACGTTCCCACAAGAAAACATTCTCATCTGTAGTACAAGTGTTTCAGTCTTCAGGATGGGAGTAGTGTTTGAACTGGTTCAAGTATAGCAGCTCTCAGCATGTCAACAAAAAAATGAGCTGGTATGAAGTGCTACACGAATCTCTCACATTACAACAAAGTATTACTTTCGCTGGTGTTTCCTGTTCAACATAATGAAATTAATATCATCATTCGCAACGCATTTTACAAAGACATAACAAACATTTATCACGCTTGAAAAAAAGATGATACGATTTTTTTTTACACCTACTAATTAAAAAAAAAAAACATTTAGTAGCAAAAACGTTTCTAGTAATTCCTCAAACACCTGCATTTATTTGGTATCACGTTATTTCATAAATGGTTCATCATGCTCTGGTTGGAAACCCGTCAAAACATAAAATCACAAGCGCTTCGTCCTGGCCGCTACACGCACGAAACAACAATGCCGGAAGCTGGCGCGATCATTTTTGCAGGAAATTATTTGAAGAGGACGTGAGCGGGGCCGTGTCAGCGGAACACGCAACATTTCAACGGCAGATTTAGTAATGACGTCGGGACGCTCATATTTATACAGCAGAGCCTGGCACTTGGCATTGCAAATTATCATGGAAATCATTCAGCAGTAATCAGCTACAATAATTTAGTTTGGCCGCTTCCGTTTCAATAACCCATTTATATCTGAACAAAAATTGAAAACCTGATGCACTTTTGTGGATTTAAATTATGTTAAATTACGTTGTTTTAAATTACGTTATTTTTGTTATTTCGGACTAAAAGTCTGAAATAACAAAAGGATTTTCAGCCATATAAGTAAAGAGGAAACTTCTTGAAGGTACTAAATTTTAGTTCCGATAAAATGTTAATTTAAATGAATTTTTCTTATGATCTAAATGAAATATTACTTTGCAGATTTTCTAAATCCTTGGACAAAGTAATTTTTAAAACTTGTGAATATATGCGATGTGATAATATATGCTGAAACACCACACATTCTCTACATGTCTCTAGTCTTCTCGCGTTTTTCTGACTTAAAACAAATTACCCATTGCAATATAATCGCTCTTAAATTTACTAAAACATTCTCTTTCATAGCCCTTCTAATTTTTTGGCTTACTTTTTTCTCGTTTCCCATCTTCCTGGTGGCACGATCTCTCTTCGGTACTTGCTACTGTGTAACTCTTTCTCAACATTAAGTGCGAGTGATAACGTCTCTCGGCCTCAGTGAATCTTCAAAATAGTCTCTCCATCCAGTCCTGGCGGCGGTGCTCGCTGATTAACTGCTGCCATTCAAGTGTTTTTATATTTCCGTACTATACGTTTTTACGTTATCCCTTAGCCAATGTGTTCTCTCTCTCTCTCTCTCTCTCTCTCTCTCTCTCTCTCTCTCTCTCTCTCTCTCTCTCTCTCTCTCTCTCTCTCTCTCTCTGGTCTATCAGGTGCTGTAAAATACAAGGTGCTCTCAAAGTGTCCTCAAGGCGCTCTTTCTAATTATCTTTGCCGTCACTTTTCATGCTATGCATGTCAGTGATAGTGGCCCGTAGTTTAGTGTTGCCCGTCTACCCACTTGCGGTAACATTGATCACCCAGGTTGTATGTACCGTTCTTGCCCCTGGAAGATAACATACATTAAGTCCCAGACTCAACCAGCTTGATGGCCAAGAAATTTTCGCAGTTTCAAAACTAATTAACCGATGTGCATTTTTTTTTTTACGAGCAGATAATTCGGTATTAATGATGAAATTTTTCCCTGTCAAAAGAAGCATACCATTATACGTATATGCTTTAATCCGAAATAGATTATCTTCGACATTATATCGAATTACATATCACTTTTTTAAATTAATAATTATTAGAAATTTTACTCTGAAAATTTATGGTGAAGTGTATTGTTTGTGGAGGTCGATATAGCTGAAAAGACTCACGTAAAGAGGATGGTATGAGTGATGAGGAAATTTCAGCTGAGTTATGATACAATGGGAAGATAAGTGGCCGCAATTACTTACTGTGAGAAAAGGAGCATAAGAGGTAGATGAAGGGGCAGGCCAGCAGAATAAGACATAGGAAAGACAGATAACAGAAGACCTGACAGTCTTTACCCTGGATCACACATTACAGAACTAGCTTTCCTAGTTTTCTAAAGGTAATTTATCTCTTGCTTAAAGGTGAGGTGTATAGATTTTTCGAGTTCATGAAACACCTTTAACATATATTTCATTGTGTATACAAAACGAGTACATACAAATATTTATAGTGATCAGAGTCTCAGGACCGAAGTGCATTTGTGTGATTTTTGATCTTTAATGGAGGCTGACATTACATTTACATTTATTTCGTTACAACATGAGCAAAGAGAAGTCAAGGACAGACAGACTGAAATTGTCCCTTAGTTTCCTCTCCCGTCGGGAGAGTAAACTATTAAGGAAACTATTAATTTGAATAAACACAAATATGCAGAAAGTATATCACAGAGCTAGAGAGACAAGCAAACTGCGTGAAGGTTAAACCTTTCATTATATAAAATATGAGCCTTCCAACCGGTGAAGTGTGCGCCGTGAAATATAATGTACACGTCTCGATAAATCATAATGCAAATTTAAATTCTGAATACGCACAAACCGAACCTTTAGCGTGCGAGTTGCGCCACCAGAAATTTCCTGGAAGAAAAATATGACACTTAATTCCTCTCACATGCTGAGGAATGTATAAAGCCCTACGCTAGCCCCGACACACGACCTCGCACATTCGAGAGCTTCGACTCGCATTTGCAGTGGGATTGCTTCAAACTGCCGACTCAAGTCTTATCGTAAATTCCACGTCGACGCCTGCTGCAGCGGCCCCTCCGGGGCGCTGTCAGGGACTTCCCTGGGCGCAGCCTCAGGGTCTCCAGGGAAGGAGGAACCCCTCCTGGGAAAGGAGGAAGACGGTGAGTGGAGAGAATCCTTGGGGAGGAGGAGGAACGGAGGAGAGAGGGATTCTCACAGATTATTGGCGACTGTTCCAGCTTACAGAGACTCACCTCGGCTTACTCCAGGTCATAGTGTAAAAGCGCAAGACATCTCTATATTTTATTTTTCCTCCTACTGAAAATTCAATAACATATGCCTAGAACTGGAAGGAGATCTTATGGTAAAAAAATTAGAACAGAGGACCACTGTAATAAGCTTGTTTATCCATGCTAGGGAAGCCATACTCCCACCTACGAGTTTATCCAACCTGTTTCTTTGTTTGTCAGAACTATAACAAGTAATTTACCTAAGTCTGTGAGAGAGAAACATAATGAAAAAGACACACTCTGCCGAGCGAGCTTCTACTGTGACAACGTTCTGATCGTTTTCTTTCCATATAAAAGCAAACGTTTTGTCAGTAAAAGGT
This sequence comes from Cherax destructor, assembly GCA_009830355.1. Classification (NCBI taxonomy): domain Eukaryota; kingdom Metazoa; phylum Arthropoda; class Malacostraca; order Decapoda; family Parastacidae; genus Cherax; species Cherax destructor. Next base: position 165,164 of record WNWK01002636.1, on the reverse strand, counting down.
TCCGCTGTAACATGTGTCTTCTCATTACCCTAGTTGGTTCAGTCATAACCTGAGTCCGCTTCAAAAATTCATAAGACTTAAGTTTCCAAGTCAATGTGAGGGCAGTTAAAATCCCCCATGATGACTACATTATCGCGTCTCAAAGCCTTTGTAATTTCGTAAAAAAAAAAACGAGTTTTCCGGAGTCACTTTCTAAGTTATAAAATCTGCATAATGCACCTAAAACAGCTTCTCACCTCACTCAGCAAACTGCAATTTAGTTATTTCAGAATTTATTCCCTTAGAGTTAATGTAATTTTAATGCGGCCGTTTCTATTCACCACGACTTAGATAGCCACTCCATTCTCCTTACCTCGCATTTCTTTCAACTTTGAAATTAATGTTCGTGTATGTGGCATTCAACAGGTAAGTCCACCTCTTTATATGCATATATATATATATATATATATATATATATATATATATATATATATATATATATATATATATATATATATATATATATATATATATATATATATATATATTCTCTGGTGCAGAATATGAGAAGAGAATCTAAAGCCATGGGGAAGTGAAAGAAAATAGTTTCATGAAAAAATCTAGAGATTTCTCCTAGAAGCCATTTAATTCTCTAACCATCCCAGTTGTTACTAACAATAAAATGCCTGGATAATATCTAAACACGAAAACTCTAACCGGCTATTCATAATCTCGGCAGAAGCTAAATAAACAGTGAGACAATTATTGCAGCAAGCAACCAACAGCAACAAAAGACATCACTGAAGCAACACAGTTAAAGAAAGAGGGAGAAACTGCGAAGTAAAATTCACTTATCTGGAAGAAGAAAAAGGTGTATAGATATGATGAATGGTGGACGCTGAGAAGTGCCCAATAAATTTTATTAACCACCTCTTCTATACATGGATACTGGCACACTGGAACGACCTTAACGATATGTGAGACATTATGGATTCTAAAGAGAGTACGAATCACACATGTTTTATATCATCCCATTCACCGCTGTCTATGCTTTACAGCCCTTCCTCTACTTCTGAAACCAGCGTAACTATCGCTTAAACAGTCTAAGCATAAACTGGCGAATGATTGGCGTGTTTTATGGAGGGGTAGTATCCGCTACGCTCATCAAAACAAAACACACACGATGGGGGTATCCAATCTACTTAAGAGACTTAGGCCTTACAAAGTAGGAACAACACACACACACACCCTCTCCCCCCTCTTTCCTCAGCTCCAGCTGATCCAATTAAGAGAATAATTGGAAATCATGACCAGAGGCAAAGTATTTATCAGCGGAGCACTGGTCGACGGGAGGTGAGGGAGGAAGGGGGTATATTATAGAAGAGGTTTGCAACATTGTCAGGGGGGATGGGAGGGTAGTCAGGTAGGTTGGGATGATGGTATCATTGCCAGCCGTGTTGACGTGGGTTTAGGGATGGGGTGATCATTGGTAGATCGTCGTCAGAAATACACTGAAATTTTCTTAGGGTCTCCCTTTTCCCGCATTTTCATGTGGATGGGCGTGTTGGTAACATTGTTAACCATCAAATCGTATGTAAGCTTTATTTTATCATCATGTTGGTGGTACACAATATCGACAAATTGATGAATAAGACATATGTGTAACACTTAGGTATCTTATTACCGATGGGTTTCCTTTGCACAACAGTCGAATACCGGTGATTGAGATACTGGAGACAGCATAACAAGTAGTGTTGACATTATCACATCGTCGGCCTTGGTAGGAGGTGGTCAGTCCCTCAAACTTTATTGATAGCGTTGTCAGAGATGGCAAAATTAATCAGGGATGTTGGCTGCATTATTAGGGGTGGTCAGGTGTGTGTGGAGATGATGGTAGTACTGTCAGAGATCACCAGGTGTATAAGCTGCTGGTAATAGTGTTGGTAGCAGTCAAATTTTTCAGGTTTCTATCTACATTATAAGTGGTAGCCAGGTGTGAGTGAGGAGGGGTCTTGGTAACACTGTCCGTGCGTCCAAAAATTGCTATATCACGTTAAAATTACGACGTGTAATTGAAGGCATGTTAATTGAGTTTGCACATTATCGCTGGCACAAACTAACATGTGTACAGCTATTTAGGGGCATATATAGTATTACAGGAAAGTTTTATTTTTCGTCGTCCAGCATGTTGAAAGGTGTGTGTGCCAGTCCTCAACACGTGTGTGAGTTGTATGAAGCCAGATGTGTATGAAGTATGCAACAATTGATTCACACCTATATTTACCAAACTGCGGCAGGCCAGGATTCGACCCCACGACACATTGTCCTGTCTCAAGAGACAACACAACGTACGTGTCACCCTATCCACTCCGCCATCGATCCTACAAACAACATGAGACTAGCGAACTAGTCGTGTGTCATGTTGCGAGGACACTCGTGGCAGTGGATGTTCAAGGATTAATTTCAGGCAGGACAATGTGACGTGGGGTCGAATCCTGGCCTGCCGCAGTTTGGTAAATGTTTCAATACCACTTGTTTCGTGGTTTCATTGCTATATAGACTGCTTGTTGAGGCGGGTATTCAAACAGGAGAAGGCTGAAATTAATCCTTGAGCATCCACTGTCACGAGTGTCCTCGCAACATGAAACAAGACTAGTTCGCTAGTCTCATGTTGTTTGTAGGATCGATGGCGGAGTGGATAGGGTGACATGTACGTTGTGTTGTCTCTTAAGGCAGGACAATGTGTCGTGGGGTCGAATTCGGGCCTGCCGCAGTTTGGTAAATGTTTCAAAACCACTTGTTTCGTGGTTTCATTGCTTCAGTCACTAAGAAAGTAACGAGAATCCTCCATCTATTTATAAAAGAAAAAAAGGTGATATAAAATAAAGATCGCAGGATCCGTGAAGCCCCACACACGGAAGCCACCAGCTCCGTGAAGCCCCACACACGGAAAACACCAGCGCCGAGGAGCACCACACACGGAAAAACACCAGCATCGTGGAGCACCACACACGGAAAAACACCAGCACCGTGGAGCCCCACACAAGGAAAACAACAGCTCCAGAGAGTGCTATAGGATAGACACAATTGCGCTGTGAAATCCCATCCCCGGAACAGGGGGATATTACATACCCAGCAGATTAACCGTACTAACAATCCCTTGAGGCGGAGAGATGATTCAGTCTAAGTGGGAAGAAGAAGATGAAGCCAGAGAAGAAATCTTCTGAGATGGGAACTACTGAGGGGAAAGGAGGGGGAGAAAGAGAGAAAGCGAGAACAGATGAGCGAACTCAGCGAGAAAAGAGGGAGGAGAAATGAGGGGAAAATAGAAGAGGGAGAAGATGGATTAGGAGGAGAGACAGTGGACAGCAGAAGAGACTAGGGGAGGAGTAACAGAAAGGAGGAATGTGGAATGCGGAAGAGGGAGAAAGAGTCGTTAAATAGGTGGAAAGTTTAGATAAAGAAAAGTAATGAGGAGGAGGATCGAAAGGGCAGGATGACAAAAGGTGTTAAAGATATGAGAAGAAAGAATGGAAGTGAAAAGGGACATAATTAAACACATGCAAATGTAAAGGGGAGATAGGCGTAAAGGCAAGCGAGAAAAGTTTAAAAGAGAATAAAACGGATGGAAAAATGAAAAGGGTAACGAATAGAAGGGTAAGAAGAAGAGTGGAACAGGTAGATGGTAAATATAAAATACGTCGACTGAGGAGGAGGAAGAAGGAAGACGACGCTGAGGAAGAGAAGATAGTGCCCCATGGCCTGGTGGCAAAAGCTCTCGTTTCACACGGCGAGGGTCCGGGTTCGATTCCCGGCGAGGGTAGAAACATTGGGCGTGTTTCCTTACACCGATTGTCTATGTTCGCTCATCAGTAAAATGGGTACCTGGGTGTTAGTCGACTGGCGTGGGTCGCATCCTGGGACAAAACTGGCCGCTTGTTATGCTCTGCATAACAAGGGACTTTCTATATAGTAGTATGTCATTGATGTCAGCTATGGTCTGTATACCTTGTACATGTACTTGTAGTAAATAAATATATTATTATTATATTATAATTATTACCAAAGACAAAAGAAAATAAGAGAGAGAGAGAGAGAGAGAGAGAGAGAGAGAGAGAGAGAGAGATTTAATTAGGAAAGGCAAATGTAGTCTTAATCTGACTATTTTAAGATTATAATAAGGTTGTTTGTCTGTGAGAAAGAAAGATAACCTGGAGTTTACCTGGACAGGATTTCGGGGGTCAACGCCCCCGCGGCCCGGTCTGAGACCAGAGAGAGAGTAATTACCAGTTACATATACCTTCCAATGTGAACCATACTCACCTAGGTGTGATGCAGACATCTGGCGTTATACAACAGACAGGAGTTGAGAACACACACACACCACACACACACACACACACACACACACACACACACACACTACACACACGTTTCAACATGCTGGACGGCGACAAACACTCTTGTAACACTGTTCATGTCTCTAAATAGCTATATACCTGCTAGTTTGTGCCAGCGATAATGTGCAAACTCAATGGATATGTCTTCAATTACACGTCGTATTTTTAACGTGATAGTAATTTTCATGTGCAGGGACAGTGTTACCAAGATCCCTCACACACACGCCTGACTACTACTGACAATGTTGCCATCAATCCAAACACTTGGCTGTCATAAACACTGTTACCAGCCGCAGTCCCTAACACAGTTACCCTCATCTAAAAATGACCAGAAGCTGAGATTCAACAATTGTAATCACGCGCACGCACGCACACACACACACACACACACACACACACACACACACACACACACATAATATTTGTAAGTGATGGTTGTAGTGTGTAGTGGAATCAATGTGGGGGTGTCTGTACACTATGGTGTAGTGACTACAGTGTCCGGGTAGTGGTAGTAGTAATAATAATAATAATAATAATGACTCAGGAAATCGAAATAACACGACACAAACAAATCACCGCCTCTGAGTTTTAGAACTCATCTGCCATGGGTTCAAGCCCCACCTGATTTAAGAATAATAATGATATAATAATAACAATATTGTAGTTGTAGCTTCAGCAGTAATAGTTGCACTATAGTTGCAGTACCAGCAACCCAGCAACAGCAACACAGGGAGTATTATTAGTTCAACTAGTAACAGTAACAATACCAGAATAGATGAAAGTGTAGTAGTAATGGTGGTAATAACACTAATAGCAGCAGTGGTGATGGAAGGTTAGGTAAGATTTGTCAGGAAAAGGACAAGTGTTTCCTGACGCGGGTCTTAGTTATATGATGACCCGACGCTGGAGCTTTTGGTCATCTGACCGAGGCCTTCCACTGGCTGATGGAAGAATGGCACTCCACCCCAGTGGTAAACCACGTTAGTGATCACCGGCCATCAATTCCCATGGTTTACCCTGCCTGCCCGGACCTTCCTGTGTTCTTACCACCGGCTGGGATGGCCTAGTTCACTTTTCTGTATTGTATATAGACATTACCTAAGTGTGGCTCCCGTGTGATAATTTGAGAAAGCCTCTTCTGATCGGCTTCGCAATTTCTTGGAAGATGGTTAAGATTGTCATTGATGTTTGTGCCAATTTTTTGGTTGCTATCCAGGCGGCCAAGGGGCAAAATAAATAATTATCTCAGCAAACGCAACACAAGCACTCACTTGTCTATGTAAAACGTAGAATGTATATACTGTATAATTTCTCGTTAATCTGAGGATGCACAGTGCTCCACTAATCACAGCCTCGAGTTACGGTGCTTAAGAAGCCAATCACAACGTCTGATTGTGACGAGCCATCAGCCAATTACAATGTGTGTCTTTGATGCAGTATCAACCAATCACAGCCTCAGGTGTTGACGCGCAAACAAGCAATAACAAACCTCAGGTGTCGAACGCACAAATAAGCTATCGCAGCCTCGGGTTGTTACGCAGCGCAACGCAATTTTCTGAAAATGGAATCCTTCTTAAGTTTCACTGTATTCTCTGGTCAGTCTTAAATTTTTATTTATATTTTTACAATACGCGAGACACCGCTTGTGATAACCCTGGGCTCTCCTGGGTATTGGCTTGACATAAATTCTGACTCACACTCCTCAAGATAGCAATCCTTTGGGGTTTTTTCCTTTTCCCTCTCTTTCCCCGCACCTTTCTCCTTTTAGTCATTTATTTCCAATTTTCCTCACGTTTTCCGCTGGGGAAAAAAGGCACGTTTAACAGGGAGGAGATGGGAAGAACGCAGCAAGAGTTTAGCGAATCTGTTTCACGATTATCGGACGGAGGATCGATCACGCACCATACCTTGTGCTGACGGACCTTCAAGGGTCCGTGTTTTATGGGATGCAATTCACTGCTCTTTATCGAGGTATTTACTAGACAATAATAATGCGTGACGCGTTTTTGGGTCGTGGGAAGTTCAGACAGACGCAGTACATCCTTGGGTTTAAGGTATTATTAGATGCTAGCTAATGAATGAAGTTAGATGCTAATAAAATGGGCATCATTCAGCGCGAGGAGTTGTGGAGGTTCGATTCCCCTTCCGAGAATCTAGAAACAAACATGCTACCTAGATGTGTTTGCTGAGCTGGAGGTAAAAGACACAAGAATTGATCAAGAAACATGAAGAGTGTTTCAAAACGATCGTGAAATATACTGCTTTGAAATTGGGTCCATCTCTTTGAAACACCCTGTATATTAAAGAAACGTTTCGCCACGAGTGGCCTCTTCAAATTAAGGCTGAAGAGGCCACTCATGGCGAAACGTTTCCTTAATATGAATTGGGTATACGTCTCTTGTACCAACAACTTGTGGGCATCACCACACAAGTTCCACCGCTGACTGAGCCTCGTATATGCCACAGAATATCATTTCTGAACATAAAAAAAAAACCACAATACCGTGACCGGAACAATATACAAATAACCCACACAAAGCCAGCACAAACAACAGGACACCGAGGGAATGTGAAGGTAACGTGGTAAGGTACAAAAAGTACAGAATAAAGCACTGCAGTAGACACTCAATCGAGAATACATATGAAAGATAGCACTCAGGCACTCAGCATTTCCCTCTGTTAGAGCTTTATCAAGACTTTATATCTTAAATCTTATAGAAATCGAAATCAATAACATTACGCTCCAGTCACTTAAAAAAACACACACACTAAGACGTCTCTGAGGTATTGTCCAGCTCCACAACTCTCAGTCCGATGAAGAACGACGAAGGCGTATGTCTCTTCCTGACACAATACCAAAACGACAACAATGCATTTCTCTCTTGCGTTTATCCTTCCATTCTTCCCTGGGATAACTCATCCCGAAGTGTTTTTTTTTTTTTTGCTATATCCATCTACATCCAAGATAGACTGGTTTCGTTGAACGTTCGTTGATCTTGCAAGAGTCTCTCGTTTACCGGGACTGCGTCCTGCAGTGGGAGGAAACTGCCCTCGAAGTTGAATGGCTCTTGAGCTAAGGAAACTGAGTTACACTTCGCTTCCCCAGAATTAAAATTGCTTACCTCTCTGAACAGCACTTAACCTTATGGTTAAGTGCTGTTCAGTGAATAAAATAATAATAATAATAATAATAATAATAATAATAATAATAATAATAATAATAATAAAAATAATAATAATAATAATAATAATAATACGGCGATTGCGTGTGGTGGCGGTGTTCCCAGGATATGATCCACGGAGTCTGAACAAAGGCACCAGTTCACGCTACGTCTCCTGGGGAAAGAGACTCATAAAACAGTGGAAGGTGGACCTCTGGTAAATGATACCGATAAGTTATGGATAAAGACACATGGGCATACTTTTAGGACTGCGTTAGATCAGTAAATGACAATGGGTCAGTAAACATAATTGGGTGAGTAAAGGCTTTGGTCAGTAGAGGATGGTCAGGGATTCTGTTTACATCAGCAAGCAAGCTTGGGCGGGGCGCCCAAGCTTGCTTGCAACTCACTAAATTTTACGAGGACGAGGTAGCCATAAATTATGAAATGCTGCTTTCCGAAGATCCTAGCCCAGCAGAGCGGGATATTGAGGCCAACAAGCCCGGCTGCCTGCTGGGTAGCTGCTGCCTTCTGGGTAGCTGCTGCCTGCTGGGTAGCTGCTGCCTGCTGGGTAGCTGCTGCCTACTGGGTAAGAACATAGTAAGAAAATAACAATGAAGGAGTAATGCAGAATGAGACACTTGTGCAATACTTGGGTATCTTTATTGTGGAAACGTTTCGCCAGCCAGTCGTTTCCTCAGTCCAATACAAAGAAGAATGGTGGAAGATCAGAAGGAGTTTCTGGTAATCAGTCCCTCAACCTGGAGTTGATGTGATCTCATTCATCACGTTGTCGGTTTTCTGAACCATTTACCTACTAGGGAGCACAGCAATTATACATGTATAGTATACAATGCCGACAAGATGAAGAATTAAACAAAATATCTTGGTATCTTTGTTGTATTAATGTTAGTAGAATTACCGACAATATGTTAGGTAAAAGGACACATTAGTTGCACTTGTGTCCATTTACTTAACATCTTTATTGTACTTGAACTGGGAAATCCCGCCTACCAGTAACAATGTCTTCGTCTGCTACACGTCCCTCACCTGACGCCAGTATATAAGCGCCAGTCTTCCTGCCTGTGCTTCAGATCTTCACGACTACGGTGTTCTTCACCAACTCCAAGGACGAGGGACTGATTACCTCATCTTTTGTATATAGTTCTACTGCCTTCCAGTTATGGCTTTGAATTTTTTGTTGATAAAGCCACTGGATGACGAAACGTCTACAATAAAGATACCCAGATACTGCACCGTACTGCAGTTGGAGTACACACAATATCATGTGGGGGATGCGACAAAATGTTTACCTGGGGAGGGTTTCGGGGGCCAACGCCCCCGCGGCTCGGTCTGAGACCAGGCCTCGTGGTAGATCAGGGTCTGATCAACCAGGCTGTTACTGCTGGCCACACGCAAACCGACGTACGAACCACAGCCCGGCTTGTCAGGTACTGACTTTAGGTGCCTGTCCAGTGCCTTCTTGAAGACAGCCAAGGGTCTATTGGTAATCCCCCTTATGTATGCTGGGAGGCAGTTGAACAGTCTTGGGCCCCGGACATGTGATGGAAACAGCGAGATCTCTGGATATTAGTACCAGGGAGCACAAGAACGCTTGCATCGAAGTTCAGTGAGGCTAGATTAGTCGCTAAGGAAGAAGATTTACGGCGACGAAAGTGTATAGAGGCTGCCCTGCCCTCGGTAACACTATCCATGAAAAATCCGAAAGTTACACCATGTCCAAAATGCTGACTGATTGATCAACAGAACATTACCCATTCTAGAGACCGCTGTAACATGATGTTGACACGACCCATTCTAGAGACCGCTGCAACATGATGTTGACACGACCCATTCTAGAGACCGCTGCAACATGATGTTGACACGACCCATTCTAGAGACCGCTGCAACATGATGTTGACACGACCCATTCTTGAGACCGCTGCAACATGATGTTGACACGACCCATTCTAGAGACCGCTGCAACATGATGTTGACACGACCCATTCTAGAGACCGCTGCAACATGATGTTGACACGACTCATTCTAGAGACCGCTGTAACATGATGATGGCAAGACCGATTCTAGAGACCGCTGTAACATGATGTTGACGGGTCCTGCTCTATCGTAACCCATCCCGCCACAGTTGTACTACTACTACTACTACTACTACTACTACTACTACTACTACTACTACTACTACTACTACTACTACTATACTAATAATAATAATAATAATAATAATAATAATAATAATAATAATATTATTATAATAATAATAATAATAATAATAATAATAATAATAATAATAATGCTTCTTCTACTACCACTACTTATTTCACTTTTTCTGTATATTATGTGGAACTTTTCCCATCTCCAACCACCCCCCACGCTGTCGCTATCTACACCCCCTTCCACCCACTTCAGCATCATCACCCGCACTCTAGTACTTCCCCACACTAGTACTTCCCCACACTAGTACTTCGCCACACTAGTACTTCCCCTCACTAGTACTTCCCAACACTAATACTTCCCCACACTAGTACTTTCCCACACTAGTACTTCCCCACACTAGTACTTCCCCACACTAATACTTCCCCACACTAGTACTTCCCCACACACTAGTACTTCCTAACACTAATACTTCCCCACACTAGTACTTCCCCACACTAGTACTTCACCACACTAGTACTTCACCACACTAATACTTCCCCACACTAGTACTTCCCCATAGTAGTACTTCTCCACACTAGTACGTCCCCACACTAGTACTTCCCCACACTAGTACTTCCTCACACTAGTACTTCCCCACACTAGTACTTCCACACACTAGTACTTCCCCATACTAGTACTTCCCCACACTACTACTTCCCCACACTAATACTTCCCCACACTAGTACTTCCCCACACTAATACTTCCCCACACTAGTACTTCCCAACACTAATACTTCCCCAAACTAATACGTCCCCATACTAGTACTTCCCAACACTAATACTTCCCCACACTAGTACTTCCCCATAGTAGTACTTCCCCACATTAGTACTTCCCAACACTAATACTTCCCCACACTAGTACTTCCCCACACTAGTACTTCCCCACACTAGTACTTCCCCACACTAGTACTTCCTCACACTAGTACTTCCCCACACTAGTACTTCCTCACACTAGTACTTCCCCACACTAGTACTTCCCCACACTAGTACTTCCCCACACTAGTACTTCCCCACACTAGTACTTCCCCACACTAATACTTCCCCACACTAGTACTTCCCAACACTAATACTTCCCCACACTAGTACTTCCCTATACTAGTACTTCCCCACACTAGCACTTCCCCACACTAGTACTTCCCCACACTAGTACTTCCCCACACTAGTACTTCCCCACACTAGTACTTCCCCACACTAGTACTTCGCCACACTAGAATTTCCCCTCACTAGTACTTCCCAACACTAATACTTCCCCACATTAGAACTTTCCCACACTAGTACTTCCCCACACTGGTACTTCCCCACACTAATACTTCCCCACACTATTACTTCCCTACACACTAGTACTTCCCAACACTAATACTTCCCCACACTAGTACTTCCCCACACTAGTACTTCCCCACACTAGTACTTCCCCACACAAGTACTTCCCCACACTAATACTTCCCCACACTAGTACTTCCCAACACTAATACTTCCCCACACTAGTACTTCTCCATAGTAGTACTTCCCCACACTAGTACTTCCTCACACTAGTACTTCCCCACACTAGTACTTCCCAACACTAATACTTTCCCACACTAGTACTTCCCCATAGTAGTACTTCCCCACACTAGTACTTCCCCACACTAGTACTTCCCCTCAATAGTACTTCCCCACACTAGTACTTCCCCATACTAGTATTTCCCAACACTAATACTTCCCCACACTAGTACTTCCCCACACTAGTACTTCCCAACACTAGTACTTTCCTATACTAGTACTTCCCAACACTAGTACTTCCCCACACTAGTACTTCCCCACACTAGTACTTCCCCACACATAACAATTCCCCCACTCATACGCCTCCTACTTCTTACACCACCCACTCCCACTCACACCTCCTCCAGTCTTCCAAACTCACCATCCCACGCCTCCCCTACCCTTCCATTTTACCGTTCCCCTTCCACCTTCGCATTTTCCCCACCTCTCCTCTCCTCCTCCCCCCAAAAAAAAATCTGTCCGAAAACAAGAAATAAATCAGAGAGACGTGGCGGCGACACGGGCAACGAGAAGAAAATCCTGCCTGGCGCATCGATTTTATCTGATTTTTTATGTTAAACTTCCGTGACAGGTTGGCGGTTCCCGCAGTCTCCCCTCACACACACACAAACACACACACACACACACATACACACGCACATACACACACACATACACACGCACATACACGCACACACACACACACACAACACACACACACACACGCACACACACACGCACTTACGCATATACGACAGAAGGGTTAGGGGAGACATGATAACGACATACAAAATGCTGCGAGAAATAGATAAGGTGGACAGAGACAGGATGTTCCAGAGAGGGGACACAGAAACAAGGGGTCACAATTGAAAGTTGAAGACTCAGACGAGTCAAAGGGATGTTAGAAAGTATTTCCTCAGTCATAAAGTTGTCAGGAAGTGGAATAGTCTAGCAAGTGATGTAGTAGAGGCAGGAACCATACATAGCTTTAAGACGAGGTATGATAAAGCTCATGGAGCAGGGAGAGAGAGGACCTAGTAGCGGTCATTGAAGAGGCGGGGCCAGGAGCTAAGTCTCGACCCCTGCAACCACAATTAGGTGAGTACAATTAGGTGAGTACATCAACCAGATAACTGGTGCAGCATATGGGCGCCTGGCAAACCTGAGACTAGCGTTCCGATACCTTAGTAAAGAATCGTTCAAGGCTCTGTACACTGTGTACGTCAGGCCCATATTGAAGTATGCAGTACCAGTTTGGAACTCACACCTGGTCAAGCACGTCAAGAAATTAGAGAAAGTGCAAAGGTTTGCAACAAGACTAGTCCCAGAGCTAAGAATAATGTCCTACGAAGAAAGGTTAATGGAAATCGGCCTCACGACACTGGAGGACAAAAGGGTTAGGGAAGGCATGATAACGATATATAAAATACTGCGAGGAATTGACAAGGTGGACAGAGACAGGATGTTCCAGAGATGGGACACAGAAACAAGGGGTCACAATTGGAAGTTGAAGACTCAGATGAGTCAGATGGATGTTAGGAATTATTTCTTCAGTCATAGAGTTGTCAGGAAGTGGAACAGTCTGGCAAGTGACGTAGGGGAGGCAGCTATGTCACACGAGGTTGGATAAAGCTCCTGGAGCAGGGAGAGAGAAGATTTAGTAGCGATCAGTGAAGAGGCGGGACCAGGAGCTGTGAATCGACCCCTGCAACCACAAATAGGTAAGAACACACACACACACATACACACTAATATGATAAGGCTTAAGTGGCCAGAAATCAGTGGTGCCGATCAAAATAGTATAAGAGGTGGTGCCAGGAGCTTTGTATCGACCCCAGCAAACACAATTCGGTGAGTACAGACAAAAACTGTGATAGACTGGTGGTCCCTGAAGCTTCCCTCACACACAATACCCAGGAAAAAAATATAAACAAAATTCCAAGTTTGTCCTTGTTGATTTACTCAACTGCAGAAAAATAAACAGTAGACAAACTGTGTTGAACTAACTGAAACAGTGTAAATGAAGGTGTGAGTGCTGAGGTCAACAGAGTGAAACAGTGTAAGTGAAGGTGTGAGTGCTGAGGGAAACTGACTGAAACAGTGTAAATGAAGGTGTGAGTGCTGAGGTCAACAGACTGAAACAGTGTAAGTGAAGGTGTGAGTGCTGAGGGAAACTGACTGAAACAGTGTAAATGTAGGTGTGAGTGCTGAGGTTAACAGACTGAAACAGTGTAAGTGTAGGTGTGAGTGCTGAAGTCAGCTAACTGAAACAGTGTAAGTGAAGGTGAGTGCTTAAGTCAACTGTCTGAAACAGTGTAAATGAAGGTGTGAGTGCTGAAGTCAACTGACTGAAACAGTGTAAGTGAGGGTGTGAGTGCTGAGAGAGACTGACAGGCATATTCTATTACTATCTCACCCAACCCATGTTAGCACTAAATCTAGCAAGCCAGCGCGTTATCCACTGTGCCAGTCTAATGAGATTCATCCAGCTAGGTGTGTTTCTATACACACAAGGTTTCACTGTGATCACAAATGAAGGTTTTAAGACTGGCTTGCTGTGAGTTCGAACCCTCCTTTCGGTGAATTTACAATCGTATTATTACGATTTAGCGAGTCATTCCATTGTTCTTTTTCGTCATTATTATTAGTATTATTGTTTATTATTATTATTATTATTATTATTATTATTATTATTATTATCATTATTATTATTATTATTATTATTATTATTATTATTATTATTATTATTATAGTAGTAGTAGTAGTAGTAGTAGTAGTAGTAGTAGTAGTAGTAGTAGTAGTAGTAGTAGTAGTAGTAGTAGTAGTAGTATTAACTAATTTTTTATTTTATCATTATTATTATTATTATTATTATTATTATTATTATTCATGGGGGAACTGCGAAACCCTTATTGATCGAAACAGCGCCTGTGAAATAGGATTCTAAGTACTATCATCTCAAGTAGTTTACACATTGTTCAGATATAGACAGTATATTCAGTGAGAGCAGTTCTCAGTTATTTCACACGACTGATGAACGACAGTTAAACCAGATACCCAGAACTCACCACCCGGAGGTGGCTTCTTCTAAAGCTCTTTTCTTTCTATTGGCCCCAAGTGCTGCAGAAGAGAGATGCTGGCCTGAGGCAGCGTTCCTCAGCCTTAACACATACCAACACAGCGTCTTGAGTTGATCTCGAGGTTTTTTTTTTTTCAGTTGCTGGTACAGGTTCATGTAGGTTTGCCAGGACGGGTCCTGGCTCGGGTCTCCTCCATGTGGTGACCCGGCAGTGGCTCTCCGAAGGAGTGTCGCAGTTTGTATAAGTGATGTACCGTTTACAGCTCTATGGCGGGGGAAGCCCTATGACAAGGGAACGGTGAATTTCAGTTGCTGGGATCATGCTTTCGTATAACATTTTAATTTTTACGAACTTGTAATTACAGTAAAGGCAGTAATTACGATAAAGGCAGTTTTAGACTTTTTCAGAGGTAAGGGCGGATTTATCGTTTCCTCAGTGCTGAAGGCGGATTTCTCTTATCTAAAGATAGTGTTAGCGTCTCCTCAGTACTAAAAGCGGCTTCAGCGTTTCTTCAGAGATAAAGGCGGCTTTTGCATTTTCCCAACACGTTTATTTATAATTTCCAATTAATTGACTGTAGTTACACCATATATCACTCTAAAGCACATACAAGGGACAGGAGAAGAACAAAATAACGATGAATATTGATTCAACTCGTTTTAAAAGATATTTTCAACATTTTCCTCCATAATTCATGCATGTAGGCACAATGGCACTATGGTAGTGGCACACCACTTCGACAAGCTGATCAACAGTAAGACACTGGCACAACACTTCGGCTTCATTTCCGAAAAGTTTTGCCTATACACAGTCGGCGGCTTGCTCAGTCTAGCACAGAGGGACTTAAACTGGAGACAGCAGAAGCAGTGGCGAGGTAAAGATGGCGAGATCGGTCCATCAGCCTCGAAGTAGTAGTTTTGAGGTGGTCAGTCCCTCAGCCTGGAGAAGCGTCCAGCTTCACGGTCAACTTATTCATTTAATGAAAGCTGAATACATGTTATATCATGAACCCTAATTATCGTATTCTTTCAAGCCTGAAAAAACGTGTGTACCTGTTTTATAAAAAAAAAATAATTGCGAATTTATATAATTTGAAATTATACTCTATATTGTAATTAAAAGTTAATTAAAGCATTGCAGGCAATATTCAGAGCTAATGTTTAATTTGGATTATTTTCAATTATTTCTATGAAATATTTAATAACTAGCATAAATAATTTCAGTGTCATATATTACTCTTGTAATATATGGAAATTATTTATATTAATAAAAAAAAACAAGAGTGGACAAACAGTAATTTACAATTTTTTTCCTGAGAGTTGACGACATCAGTTTTTAATTGAACATGTGGAAATTAGTTCAACTTTTAATGAATGTAATAGGTCGTTATTCATATTAAGAACATGGTGCTATATGTTAAGAACACAGTACGACATATCAAGAACACAGTGCAACATATCAAGAACACAATGTGACAAAAAAACACTGTGCAACATATCAAGAACACGGTGCGTGTTATGCAGGTTTCTGCATTAAAGTGAAATTTATAAAATAAGGTGTTTATAGATAAAAAAATGTGCTCCATAATTTTATAAATAATGTCATTAATTTGTAGGAACTTTTAGGGAGTGAAGTCACGGCGTGACTATTGTAGCAGTGCGTCTATTGTAGCAGTGTGTCTATTGTAGCAGTGTGTCTATTGTGATATGGTGGGAGAGTGCAACGGACAAGTGTAGTAATAGCAGCAGCAACACACACAGCAAGAGGCATTCTTGAGCTTCCCTAGAGCTCGGACCTCGGCCAGAAGCTGGGGTGAGGCTCAAAAAAAGATCCTGTAGTGCTTGCTGCCTTTGCACCTCCTGCCACACCCTTCGAGACCAGTGTGGGCGGGGTTTGTGGCAGCCCAAGGTGCATAGCTTCACCCTCCGATCCCCGTGGGGGCGGGTAATGGGGCTAGGCCTGGGGACAGTTGGTCCCAGAAGACGAGGAGATACCTGCACCTCCTCCCATGGCATTGGTCTGAGACACTCCCTCGACAGGCAGCCAAGGCCGGGCCACCTCTTGGAAAAGGCCCGGGCCTGGCGATTATACCGGCGAATCTAGAGCAGAACATATTGTGATAGCGTCTCGAGGGAGAGTGTGGTTGGGAGGATGTGCTGGAACGAGGGTCCAGATATGTAGCGTGTGGTGTATTTTGTTGTGATGCTTAGGCCGTAGGTTGTTTTGTGTAAATCCTTTGTACTCGTAAGTTGGCCTGGGGCTGGGCTTGGCCCTGGTATTTATGTGGGGCCTGCGTGAGTTGTGAGGCCTGCAGAAGCAGGCTGAGAGCCGGCAGAAAAGGAGGGGGAAGGGGGACTGGGTGTCACGGAGACCCACTGTTGTGAATATGTGAATTTACCTATGGCTATTCTGTAATAAATGAAATGTATTGAAGGCAGGTTGTATATATTGTTACTGATAATATATGTATGTTTTTCTAAAGGTGAGTTTATCTGACCTTCCTGGTAATCCAACTAAAAGTATCAACCACCTGTTTAACATTAATTTACGAAGCACGGGGCTTAGGTTGGCTTATTTTTAAATAGCAAGGTATTTTTTACCCTTCTCTTTACTTCCATGTTAATTTCGTACCTGCCACATATCAAGAACAAGGTGTGACATACCATCAGAGTGGCCATCACTGGATAAACTGAAGTAAAAATGTTTTAGCTTCTTGATACCCAGAGAGATTGTGGAGGTTTTGGGGTTTATGGAGTCAACCAGTGGTGCTGTGTTGCTGATGTTGATCTCTGCTGCTCACTGTTGCTTTCATGTTATTGTGCAATACCATGTTGTTCTCCCGCCGTTGCTTGGGAGACTCCTACACCACTTCTCTTCTTCATTGCTATATTCCTCTTTCCATCTTCTTTTTTCCTTTTCTTCTTCTTCTTCTTCTTACTCGTACTTTCCTTCTTCTCCCTCCTCCATTTCCTCCCTATGCTTTCTCTCGCTTTCCTCTACTTCACCGTTCTGTTCTTTCCTCCTTGCCTCCCTCCTCATCGCCTTCTTCCTTTTCATATCATCCCTACAAATCCTCCAAAAATCCTATTGACGACCCTTCATGGATTATCCCCACCTTACCAACGTCGGTGAATAGTCGAACGGGGCGTGAGGGAGGAGGGAGATGAGGGAGAAGGAAGGAAGAAGCAGGAGAGTTAAGCGAGGGAGGGGAAGGAGGGAGGTGAGGTGAGGGGGGAGAGAGAGAGAGAGAGGTGTGGGAGGATAGAGATGAGAAAGAGAGAGAGAAAGAGAGAGGTGAGGGAGGAGGGAGATGAAGGACAGAGGTGAGGGAGAGAAATGATAGAAGGAGAGATAGGGAGGATAGAAGTAAGGGAGAGGGAGGATAGATGTAAGAAAGAGGGGGATAGAGGTGAGGGAGACGAAGGATAAAGGTAAGGGAGAGGAAGGATAGAGGTGAGGAAGAGAGGGGGAAGAAGGAAGCAGATTAGGCCTTCTTGTATACGTTCATATTTCCTTCTCGGGAAAGATTTTTTCTTCGGCCCTTTTCATTTTCTGGCGAATGTCTTATAACCTCGTTTGTGGGGATTCCATTTGTCAGAGAGAGAGAGAGAGAGAGAGAGAGAGAGAGAGAGAGAGAGAGAGAGAGAGAGAGAGAGACAGACAGACAGACAGACAGACAGACAGACAGAGACAGACAGACATAGAAACATCTTGTTTTGTCATTGTCGTCTTTCTTACTCTTCTTCTTGAAAGATATTTGTACTATCCCTCTGTGTGGTAGAGACCATCATAGAAGACACCACAAAACAATGGGAGACATTCTGACCAAATGTACCAAATTTTCTTTTGCTATTATATATATATATATATATATATATATATATATATATATATATATATATATATATATATATATATATCGCGAACAAGCGATAGAAGATGGAAAACAACCGCAGGGAGGAGTTGAATGATAGCTCCAGGCATTTCGTCTTGCAGCCAATACGTCCTCAAGACCTTGCAATGTTGCAGAGAGAATAGAAAGCACGGCCAGGTGCATCCATGAAAAGATTGGCTACCGGTAGCAGTTGTTCCCACAAGAGAATGTTCCAGGATGTTCTCTGAGGTATGGCAGTATGGGGTGACAACAAGCACCTTTGATTCGTATGTTACACAAAGTTACATAAAACATGAGTATGTGGGTATATTAACTAAACATGCGACATGGTTTCATACAACGTTAGAGAAGTTGACGGTGATTAGATGCAGTTTTGTGCTGACTATCACATTTCCATGTTATTCTGCAACTTGCTGTCTGTAAACCTCGGAGGTTCCCCCCCTTACTCCATTTGCGGAGGAGAGAGGAAGGAGGGGAGGGGGAGGTGTGGGTGACCAGCAGGAGGCCCTAATGTGGTATGGGTCGACGCTGCTCCGAGGGAATTTTTCCCTCCTATATGTTGCTAGACTCGCAAAATGATAGTTCCTGGCGGCGCGCGAGAGTGCCTAAGATCATGAGCTAAAGAATTCCATCTACACACCACACACACACACACACACACACACACACACACACACACACACACACACACACACACACACACACACACACACACACACACATATATATATATATATATATATATATATATATATATATATATATATATATATATATATACACATACAAATATACATACACAAACACAGGTGCATAAAAAATTACAACCCTTCCATTATCACATTTCCCCTAACCACCCCTCGTCTCCCCTCCCCCTCCCCAACCCTCCCCTACCCTCCCCTTTACCTTGCTCTTACGCAAAGAGGAAAAAACCACTAGGCTGGTGTTCCCTTGTTTCCATTATTCACTCGATTATTTCGCGTCATTTTCAATGCGAGTTTTGATTTGATGGGCGAAGTGCAGCCCGGAGCAGCCTGAGGGCAGCTCAGCCTGGGCTTTACGGTGCTGGAAAACTGCTTAGAGTGAAACAGTTTGCACTGAAACCTTCAGTGCAAAAAGACACAAAACAGCTCAAACACCAGGACATTTTTATTGGAAATCTTTTGGGTCCTGGGACACAGGACCGAAAGGTAGCCAATAAAATATCCTAGTGTTTTCCTTTTACATCATTTTCAAACAACCTATCAGTATCACATGCCATTTAAAGCATCGTAATTTTTATTACAATATTTAGTCAAGGACTGGACTTTATCGGTACTTGATAAAGTCCAGTCCTGGACGAAAGGTGGAAATAAAGGATTGAGTGCAAACATGGAGTCTGTCGTTCTACCTGACAGCTGACGTCATCGGTCGTGAAAAAAGAGGAGGTTGGAAAGAATCGTGTTTGAGGGGAGAAGAGTGTATGTGTGTTTGTGCTCGTGTATTTATCTGGCTGTATTTACCCAGTCTTTTGGACGTCGAGCTCTAGCTCCTTGGTCTGCACGACGACAAAGAGACAAAAGTCGCAGAGCAAGCTTTCATTTGGGACAACTTTTCGCTCTGCATAGAGCTTTATCTATTTATAAAAAAAAGGTCTAAACAAAGGTCCTGATAATCACACAAGTTCACACAAGGTTCCAAAACCTGAAGACGGTACTTCACCAGCATAGCTCTGCTGGTGTCACTACAAACACTGAAGACGGTACATCACCAACATAGCTCTGCTGGTGTCACTACAAACACTGAAGACGGTACATCACCAACATAGCTCTGCTGGTGTCACTACAAACACTGAAGACGGTACATCACCAGCATAGCTCTGCTGGTGTCACTACAAACACTGAAGACGGTACATCACCAACATAGCTCTGCTGGTGTCACTACAAACACTGAAGACGGTACATCACCAGCATAGCTCTGCTGGTGTCACTACAAACACTGAAGACTGGACTCACCACCAGCATAGCTCTGCTGGTGTCACTACAAACACTGAAGACTGGACTCACCACCAGCATAGCTCTGCTGGTGTCACTACAAACACTGAAGACTGGACTCACCACCAGCATAGCTCTGCTGGTGTCACTACAAACACTGAAGACTGGGCACACCACCAGCATAGCTCTGCTGCTGTATCTACCAATAGTTACAACATAAATTACATAGTGAACTATCAACCAAGCCAAGGAGCGCACTCACAAATTTGACATAAAATACTCATTTCGTTTTTTTTTTTACCATTCATTTGTCTCCTCTCCTCTCCTTTCTGTTTTCCCTCCTCCTCCTCCCCGCCTTCCCTCCTCCTCCCCGTGTTCCCTCCTCCCCGTCATTCCTCCTCCCCGCGTCATCTCCTCCTCCTCCCCGTCTTCCCTCCTCCCCGAGTCGTCTCCTTCCCCTTACTTCTCTTGTTACCAGTACTCACAGTTTGCTTGACCTGAGGTAAGAGCTGGCAGAAAGGCTTCACACCCACACTTTTTGCATACTCATTAATGAACTCTTTTCTCTTAAGGGAGGGGGTGCATTGATGATATTGAGGGGTTCTTGATCCGATAAATGAGAGCTACCAACCCCTTTTCCTAGGATCAAACCCAATTAATCTCTTGTTCCCATGGCACCGAATAATCTGTACGGGTTTACAGCTTTTCCCGGATTATAATAATAATAATAATAATAATAATAATAATAATAATAATAATAATATTGAGATGAAAGATATTTAAAAAAAGTCAGATATATCGTTATTTATTGTGTTTTTTCACCGATTGTTTCACACACACACACACACACACACACACACACACACACACACATAAACAAACAAACAAACAAACACACACCACAAAAAAAAAAAACCACCCACCCATAGGCTAAGTGTCTATCGACAAGTGCTTTTGACAACTGGTAACGCACGAACTCTCTCTCTCTCTCTCTCTCTCTCTCTCTCTCTCTCTTCTCTCTCTCTGTCTGTCTCTCTCTCTCTCACACACACACACACACACACCTGTTAAAAGGTTTGGAGCAGGTAAGTAAGGCAGGCGAGAATATGTTGTCCCTGGCAAATGGATGGGTTATAAACAGAGGTTAATGGCCCTAGACGCTCCAGAGAACTTGATTCGTAAATGCGATATCCTCTTCCTCCACCTCCTCCTCTTCCTCCTGCTTCCCCTTCTCCTCCTTCCTCCTTTCTCCTGCTCTCTCTCCCTACTCTTTCCTCCCTCTCGCCAATTTGCATAATGTGTCACTCCAGAGGCCACCAGCACCGATGCTACCACTGGGCAGGTGGTGGTCCCACCTCGCCACTGTTGCTGCTTCTGTTGTGTGCTTAACCCCTCCTGATGCCAGCCTCATTCCCTGTTAGGCGACATTTGCTGCTTCTGCTTCTGTTGTACTCTCACCCTTCTGATGCCTGCCTCTCTGTTAGATGACTACAACTGTTGCTGTTGTGATGATGATGATACTGGTGATGATGAAGAGGAAGAGGAGTAAGAGGAGAAGAGGAGGATGAGAAGGAAGAGAAGAACAAGAAGAAAGATGAGAGGGAGGAGAATGTTAACTGATGAAACTAACGTGATATCAAGCTAGGGAGAAAACATTCCAAGTTTTTTCACACAGACCAAATGAAAGGAATACAAGTAAAAATAAATAATCGATTTTTTTTTAGCGTGAGGAAAGGGCAAGAAAAAATATCAGAAGATATATTCATGTTATAGGCAAATGCATCAGTGAAGAAGTTGAAACGTCCACTTTTAGGTATATATAACCAGTAATAAGCAAGTCACATATCACACATCAAATTTCATGAGTGTGGTGGTGAGTTTCACATGAATCATTGGTTGTATATAATCTTTTCACCACCACAAAAGAATACTTTAGTCCATCAAATGGGGATCAAAGTAAACTGTCAGTATATATCTACACCTCACTGTGTATGTTGTACATCTTGTGTAGGTTGTAGACGCCTCAGTCCTTATATCGTGGTAGTGAGGGGCCCCGTCAAGGCAACACGCAGGTGCTATATACTCTCACACCTGCAAAAAAATCAGGTTCTTTGTTAAGGAGGGAAAAACATGTGAGTTCAAGGTGGTCGCCATCACACTTGCGTCAGATGTGCGGCCCCAACACACCTGCGTCAGGTGTGCAGCCCCCAGCGCACCTTATTACTTCCCGTAATCGGTTTTCGACAGTTCAGTCGTTAGCCCCGAAAGTGAAGAGTATTCATGGCATTTATCTTCAGTGTCCGACGAGGGATCCATATCTGGTCATCGCCTAAGTCAGGTGTGCTGAAGACGACCTCCAGTACACTGAAAGATAATGGTTTATATATATATATATATATATATATATATATATATATATATATATATATATATATATATATATATATATATATATATATATATATTAGGAAGGAGATGACTTAATAGTTAATGCTACTGTTATGTGAAGTAGTTCATCATTCACTTCCTGAAATAACAATTAATTATTCAAGTCTACACCCCATGTCAACATGTCCCCAGAACCATCTTCATCACCAGTCATCTTCTGAGTCCATACGATCGCCATCATCGGCGTCACCACGCTGTCAACACTTGAGTGTGCCAGAGTCCCTCCTAAGATGTGCCAAAGTCCATCACAAGATGTGTCAGGGGTCCCTTATAAGATGTGCCCAAGTCCGTCACAGGATCTTCCTACTTGAGGCTGGAGTGTCACTCCTACCTCACCTGTGGTATCAAGGCTTTAGAAACTCGGATCATTCCACCGTCTAGAAGATCACTGTTACAGTTTGCCGCCTTCTTAATTAATATTTGTCCTGCTATATCTAATTTTGTGTCTCTCTTTGGCATATCCTAGGCCAATATATCTTTTTCCTAGTTTTATTTTCCTTCAGAATAGGTTTATAAAGTTATTTTTTGCTTCATTTATTTAAAAAAAGATCTTGATTTTAGCCATTGTAATTTCTGTCTATATATTTTATGGTTAATGTTTATTTTTTTCCCATAAGTGAAAGGATGATTCTCTGAATATCTCTGAATAGTGGTGGCCAAATCAGGTATGTGAGTATGAGAGATTTGTAGATGCTTTTATTTCATTGTTTTTCAAACTATTAATATTGTGATTTTATTGTTATTATAGTTAATATAATCATTGTAATTTACTTTTATTATATATACATATAAGATCCCACTGCTTTCTTCAAGAAGAAATTCCTCTCCTCCTCCTCTCACTGCCTCCCAAGGCTCTCAGAACTTAGTTTTGTGGCCTCTCAGAGAAGTTGGCTTGGCCCCTGCCACTCTCGGACCATTTCCAAGACAATCACAGCACCAACAACAACCTCGTCAGCCACTAGCTGGAGTCCAGATAAAACAGAAAAGGCAATTCTCTCCACTTTATTACTCGGGTATGTGTAGGCTGGCTAGGTGGGACGACGAGCTGGTGTCGCAGCGAACCACTGGAGTCAATGTATTAAAGGTTGATTTGTTTGTGTGCCGCCATGTTAAGTGTAAAGGCAGAGCCGGATAAGAATTGTTTTATTTAGCAAAATAAGATATAATTGCAATGCGCGCTGTTACCCTATTTTATATGACAGTTACGTAGCAGAAATAAAAGTTTTTTTTTTTTACCATGACATACTCCATCACACGGGATGGCACACATACATAGTGTTGAAATCTGCCAGCCTAAGCCGGGAGGTTTCGGTAAAGCAATGAAGATATTATTAATTATACCATCAAGGGTTCATCAGCTACAGCAGCTTCAAAGGTTTCGTTTCAGTAGATCTGAAGTTTCTGTTTCTTGGCAATCACTAGTTCTCAGAAATGGATTTTTTATGGAGATATCTTCATCTTCCCAGAGCTGAGACAACACCTATTATACACAGGATCACATAATATATCTAATTACATACATTAATATATGCCTGAAATCGGTAATGCCGATTTTTTGGTATCGTAACCGGTGAGCCCCCTCCCCCAATATACTGGACCCCAAGAGAGCAGATTTCTGAGCATCCTGATTAAAAATTTACGATGCAGGGAGGGCTCATTAATACTACACACACACACACACACACACACACACACACACACACACACGGAGAGGTTAAGGGAAATCAACCTGACTTCACTGGAGGACAGGAGAGTTAGGAGGGATATGATAACGACATATAAAATACTGAGAGGAATCGACAAGGTGGACAGAGACAGGATGTTCCAGAGATGTGACACAGCAACAAGGGGTCACAGTTTTAAGTTGAAGACTCCGATGAATCACAGGGATGTTAGGAAGTATTTCTTCAGTCACAGAGTTGTCAGGAAGTGGAATAGTCTGGGAAGTGATTTAGTAGAGGCAGGATCCATTCATAGCTTTAAGAAGAGGTATGATAAAGCTCATGGAGCAGGAAGAGTGACCCAGTAGCGACCAGTGAAGAGGCGGGGCCAGGAGCTATGACTCGACCCCTGCAACCACAACTAGGTGAGTACACACACATACATACACACACACACACACACACACACACACACACACACACACACAGGTACCGATGTGAATATAAAAGTTTTACCAAAACTCTTCAGCTTCTTATTCCTAATGTTGAGAGAGTTCCTTTCTAAAGTTCAACGAGTTTTGAAACTTACCAAACATTTGGAAAAACCTACCATTCCCAATTCATAGAAGTTCAAAACTAGCGCTGATGTAGAGCCTCCCAAAAATACAACAGTCCTAGTTGGAGCAGTCACATCTGGCACTGGTAGTGCCTCACATAGGTTAGAGGGGCCGGGGGTCTTTGCCAAGAACCTTTCCTGTTTGCTGGGCACAATTAGCACCACGCAACTATGGCACTCGGAGATTTACCTAACATAATCAGAAACATCAATATTGTAAATGTGAAGAAGCCAAGTTTGGATATAACTTCTTCATG
The DNA here is from genome assembly GCA_009830355.1 of Cherax destructor. Classification (NCBI taxonomy): domain Eukaryota; kingdom Metazoa; phylum Arthropoda; class Malacostraca; order Decapoda; family Parastacidae; genus Cherax; species Cherax destructor. Next base: position 139,962 of record WNWK01002636.1, on the reverse strand, counting down.
CCACATTCTGCATGATCGAACACCGCTTTACGTAGTTTGGGTGTTTATGTTATTTTCATTCCCCAAGAATAGGACTTTGCGCTTTTCCACATTGAACTGCATCTGGGATTTTTCAAATCCACGACATCAGCTTTTTAAATCTTTCTTAAGTTCATTCGTATCTTTCCCTGTATATACTATTCGGAATATTTTTGTGACAGCGAATTTACTCGCTACTTTTTATTCCCTCGTCAAGGTCATAAATGTAAATTACAAACAACAAGGGACCCAAAACTGATTCTTGTAAATAATCCACACCCTAATTTCACCCTATTTATGCACTTTCTCTCTTCCCTGATCCAACACCTTGTGCTGCCTCTTTCTTTAACAGTCTTCTGTGTAGGACTCAATCGAAATCCCAGCAGAATTCTTTATCATAGTCCACTGCCTCAAATGCTTTACCGACGAATGTCAGTACATTTGTCAGGCAAGAACTCCTCAGTTAATCAAATCATGTTCATCAAGGGAGGTTAATATTATATCGGCTATTATTGATTCCAATAATTTGCCTTCTGTCGAGGTCAGGTTAATTAGACAATAATTTCATGGTATAGACTTAAATCCTGATATACGGGTACGAATTACATTAGCTATCTTCCACAACTCTGGCATCTCGGGTCAACAAGCCTACCGCAGGGCTCCTCCATTCTTATTCACAGGTTTTTCAGAGATCATTCTAGGGTCTGTGAAATGACAGTCCACAGTCTTAACCAGTGGGTCGGCACCACTGCTATGATACTCTCCACAGACCCCAGTTCTGACCTCCCAGAAACTTGTGGATTGTTACACACATTCACTATGTTTTCATTGCTCATGTATGTTATCATGTTAGCAGTTGTGGTGGTGGTAGTGGAAATAGTAGTATTAGCAGTATTATTATTATTATTATTATTATTATTATTATTATTATTATTATTATTATTATAGTAGTAGTAGTAGTAGTAGTAGTAGTAGTAGTAGTAGTAGTAGTAGTAGTAGAGCAGTAGCAGAGCAGCAGCAGGCTGCTGCAGCGCTGGCAGCAGCGTAGCAGAGCAGCAGCAGAGAGCAGCAGCAGAGCAGAGCAGCAGCAGCAGCAGCAGGCAGCTGTAGCTAGCAGTGAGTAGTAGTAGTAGTAGTAGTAGTAGTAGTAGTAGTAGTAGCAGTAGTAGTAGTAGCAGTAGCAGTAGCAGCAGTAGCAGTAGTAGTAGTAGCAGTAGCAGAAGTAGTAGTCTCAGTAGTAGTAGTAGACTCCTGCCTGGTAGTGGATCGTAGTATCAGCATCACAACAACGTACAGTCTCACTCTGGGACTTCTCTTCTCAGATTGACCTGTGTAGCATCGTTCATTACCTTGCAAAACTCACGAGATAAATTGTGTTTCAGGTTCATTCGTGTGTTTTCCCTGGTAAACATCAGGGGTAATGAAGTCATGGATGTTTACCCACCACCACCACCACTTCCACCACGGCTGTTTTGTCTGTTCTCGTTCGTTCCTTCATCCTCGTTCGTTCTCTACTCCTTCCTTTCGGTAATTTAACGTCGTGATTGTACGTTCTTTTCCATATTCGCTTGTCGGTTCGTTCACGTGTTTCATTCGTTTGTTCTTTGTTTTTTTCCGTTCACATTTTTGTTCTTTATTTGTTCTTTCTCTCTCTCTCTCTAGTAGTAGCAATAGTAATAGTAGTAGTAATAGTAGCAGCAGCAGAAGTGGTAGTAGTAGTAGCAGTAGTTGTAGTAATAGTAGTAGTAGTAGTATTCGTAGTAGTAGTACCAGCAGGAGCAGCAACAGTTGTAACAGTAGAGGTAGTTGGCACCTAGCATGTAGTGCCAGCATCACACACACACACACACACACACACACACACACACACACACACACACACACACACACACTTCATTACTTTGCCAAATACAAAGTAATGAAGATCGGGGAAGGGCAAAGAAAACCGCAGACAGAGTATAGGTTAGGTGGCCAAAGACTGCAAACCTCACTCAAGGAAAGGGATCTTGGGGTGAGTATAATACCGAGCACATCTCCTGAGGCGCACATCAACCAGATAACTGCAGCAGCAGCATACGGGAGCATGGCAAACCTAAGAATAGCGTTTCGAAACATCTGTAAGGAATCGTTCAAGACTGTACACCGTGTACGTCAGGCCCATACTAGAGTATGCAGCACCAGTTTGGAACCCACACCTGGTCAAGCACGTCAAGAAATTAGAGAAAGTGCAAAGGTTTGCAACAAGACTATTTCCAGAGCTAAAGGAAATGTCCTTCGAAGAAAGGATAAGGGAAATCGGCCTCACGACACTGGAGGACAGGAGGGTTAGGGAAGACATGATAACGACATACAAAATACTGCGAGGAATTGACAAGGGATGTTAGGAAGTATTTCTTTAGTCATAGAGTTGTCAGGCAGTGGAATAGTCTGGCAAGTGACGTAGTGGAGTCAGGAACCATACATAGTTTTAAGACGAGGTTTGATAAAGCTCATGGAGCAGGGAGAGAGAGGATCTAGTAGCGATCAGTGAAGAGGCGGGGCCAGGAGCTATGAGTCGACCCCTGCAACCACAAAAAGGTGAGTACAAATAGATGAGTACACACACACTGTTCCGCACATTTTGTTCGCCCTCTTCCTCAGAGTTCTCAATGTAATCTCACCACCTAAATTTTGCAACTCTGGCCAGCCTTATCTTAACCAAATACGTTTCCTAAATCTTATTATCGTTAATCAAGTCTCTCTAGTCTATTCCAATTATTATTTCGTCTATTCGAGTAGATGATTGCAAATTCTTGCAATCATCTCATCGAATATTCACTGTGTAACTGTGTGAGAGTTTTTTGGGAATTATATATGAGAATATTGTAGAATTGTGTGAGAGTATTTGGAACTTTGAGAGATGATTCACTGGAATTGTGTGTGAGTACGGTTGAACTTTGTGAGAGAGTATTGTGGGACTGTGAGAGAGTATTGTGGAACTGTGAGAGAGTATTGTGGAACTGTGAGAGAGTATTGTAGAACTGTGAGAAAGAATTGTGGAACTGTGAGAGAGTATTGTGGAACTGTGAGAGAGTATTGTGGAACTGTGAGAAAGAATTGTGGAACTGTGAGAGAGAATTGTGGAACTGTGAGAGAGTATTGTGGAACTGTGAGAGAGTATTGTGGAACTGTGAGAAAGAATTGTGGAACTGTGAGAGAGAATTGTGGACCTGTGAGAGAGTGTTGTGAACTGTGAGAGAGTATTGTGGAACTGTGAGAGAGTATTGTGGAACTGTGAGAGAGTATTGTGGAACTGTGAGAGAGAATTGTGGAACTGTGAGAGAGTATTGTGGAACTGTGAGAGAGTATTGTGGAACTGTGAGAGAGTATTGTGGAACTGTGAGAGAGTATTGTGGAACTGTGAAAGAGTATTGTGGAACTGTGAGAGAGTATTGTGGAACTGTGAGAGAGTATTGTGGAACTGTGAGAGAGTATTGTGGAACTGTTAGAGAGTATTGTGGAACTGTGAGAGAGTATTGTGGAACTGTGAGAGAGTATTGTGGAACTGTGAGAGAGTATTGTGGAACTGTGAGAGAGTATTTTGGAAATGCGTGTGAGTACTGAGTACTTGGAACTGTGTCTGTAAAGACTGTTAAACTGTAAATTTTGTGGAACTGTGTCTTAAGTATTGTGTAATTGTGAATGTGTAGCTTTGCATCTAGAGTGGTGAGTCTTGCAAAATAAAAAAATACAGAAAACAACTTAAACACTGCAGCAACAGGTGTCCTGGACAATGCAGCAACAAGTGTCCTGGACACTGCAGCAACAAGTGTCCTGGACACTGCAGCAACAAGTGTCCTGGACACTGCAGCAACAAGTGTCCTGGGCACTGCAGCACCAAGTGTCCTGGACACTGCAGCAACAGGTGTCCTGGACACTGCAGCAACAAGTGTCCTGGACACTGCAGCAACAAGTGTCCTGGACACTGCAGCAACAAGTGTCCTGGACACTGCAGCAACAAGTGTCCTGGACACTGCAGCACCAAGTGTCCTGGACACTGCAGCAACAAGTGTCCTGGACAATGCAGCAACAAGTGTCCTGGACAATGCATCAACAAGTGTCCAGGACACTGCAGCAACAAGTGTCCTGGACACTGCAGCAACAAGTGTCCTAGACACTGCAGCAACAAGTGTCCTGGACACTGCAGCAACAAGTGTCCTGGACACCGCAGCACCAAGTGTCCTGGACACTGGAGCAACAAATGTCCTGGAGACTGCAGCAACAAGTGTCCTGGACAATACAGCAACAAATGTCCTGGACACTGCAGCAACAAGTGTCCTGGACACTGCAGCAACAAGTGTCCTGCACAATGCAGCAACAAGTGTCATGGACACTGCAGCAACAAGTGTCCTGGACACTGAAGCAACAAGTGTCCTGGACACTGCAGCACCAAGTGTCCTGAACACTGCAGCAACAAGTGTCCTGGACAATACAGCAACAAGTGTCCTGGACAATGCAGCACCAAGTGTCCAGGGCACTGCAGCAACAAGTGCCCTGGACACTGCAGCAACAAGTGTCCTAGACACTGCAGCAACAAGTGTCCTGGACACTGTAGCAACAAGTGTCCTGGACACCGCAGCACCAAGTGTCCTGGACACTGCAGCAACAAATGTCCTGGAGACTGCAGCAACAAGTGTCCTGGACAATACAGCAACAAATGTCCTGGACACTGCAGCAACAAGTTTCCTGGACACTGCAGCAACAAGTGTCCTGGACACTGCAGCATCAAGTGTGCTAGACACTGCAGCAACAAGTGTCTAAGACACTGCAGCAGCAATCATCCTGGACTCTGCAGCAACAATCATCCTGGACACTGCAACAACAATCATCTTGGACACTGAAGCAACAAACATCCTGGACACTGAAGCAACAATCATCCTGGACACTGAAGCAACAATCATCTTGGACTCTGCAGCAACAATCATCCTGGACACTGAAGCAACAATCATCTTGGACACTGCAGCAACAATCATCCAGGACACTGAAGCAACAATCATCCAGGACACTGAAGCAACAATCATCCTGGACACTGCGGCAACAATCATCCTGGAAATTGAAGCAACAATCATCCAGGACACTGAAGCAACAATCATCCTGGACACTGCAGCAACAATCATCCACGACACTGAAGCAACAATCATCTTGGACTCTGCAGCAACAATCATCCTGGACACTGCGGCAACAATCATCTTGGACTCTGCAGCAACAATCATACAGGACACTGAAGCAACAATCATCCTGGACACTGAAGCAACAATCATACTGGACACTGAAGCAACAATCATCCTGGACACTGAAGCAACAATCATCCTGGACACTGAAGCAACAATCATCCTGGACACTGAAGCAACAATCATCCTGGACACTGCGGCAACAATCATCTTGGACTCTGCAGCAACAATCATACTGGACACTGAAGCAACAATCATCCTGTACACTGAAGCAACAATCATCCTGGACACTGCGGCAACAATCATCTTGGACTCTGCAGCAACAATCATACTGGACACTGAAGCAACAATCATCCTGGACTCTGCAGCAACAATCATCCTGGACACTGCGGCAACAATCATCTTGGACTCTGCAGCAACAATCATACTGGACACTGAAGCAACAATCATCCTGGACACTGAAGCAACAATCATCCTGTACACTGAAGCAACAATCATCCTGGACACTGAAGCAACAATCATCCTGCACACTGAAGCAACAATCATCATGGACACTGAAGCAACAATCATCCTGGACACTGAAGCAACAATCATCCTGGACACTGGAGCAACAATCATCCTGGACACTGAAGCAACAATCATACTGGACACTGAAGCAACAATCATCCTGGACACTGAAGCAACAATCATACTGGACACTGAAGCAACAATCATCCTGGACACTGAAGCAACAATCATACTGGACACTGAAGCAACAATCATCCTGGACACTGCAGCAACAATCATCCTGGACACTGAAGCAACAATCCACCACCACATTAAGAAGTAACAATAACAAGCTCCACCACACGACCCACACAAACACAAACTAACTCCCTTCACTCAAGAGCGAATGAATAACTCGCTTCTTCTTTTTTCATCCTCGGCGAATTGTTAAATAAATAAAAATCACGGACACAAAGCCCTTTCCACCATAGGTTTCTACCTCGATACAAGAACCACCTCCGACAAAAAGACACGAAGCCATACAGAAAACGGAGGGAAGGGTGGATGGAGGGGTTGTTATTGGAAGGAGGCTGGGTAGGGAGGCATTGGTGGAGGGGGTAGAGAGAGAGAGAGAGGGGTGGCGTCACCCTTAACAATAAACTAATTGGAGGGGGCTACAATGGTTGTTTATTGCTAGACGCGTAAATTAATAAAGGCAGACGAACAATGGCTGTTTGGCGGGGGTGTTGGAGCATGGGAGGGAGGGGGAGCAGGAGGAGCAAAGAGAAGGGGTGAAGGACACGTATTGCTATATAGATGTAGAGACAATAGAGATAGAGGTATATATGTATGTATGTATGTATGTATGTATGTATGTATGTATGTATGTATGTATGTATGTATGTATGTATGTATGTATGTATGTATGTATATATATATATATATATATATATATATATATATATATATATATATATATATATATATATATATATATATATATATATATATATATATATATATATATATATATATATATATATATATATATATATATATATATATATATATATATATTACACACAGTTGCCACTTTATTAGGTACACCTGTACACCTAATTAGCCAATTACGGGGTTCAAAACGTTCAATTGTTGTTAAGACCAAATATCAGAATGAGGAAGAACAATTCAGTCTCTAGAGAATGGTGTGGAAAAAAAAAACAGAAAAAATCAGGTAGCGGCAGTTCTGTGAGCGAAAACGCCTTATTAGTTAGGCCAAAGGAGAATGGTCAGACTGGTTGAAGCTGCCAGGAAAACGATAGTAACTCTAGCAATCACGCGTTACATCAGTGGCATGCAGAAGATCATCTCTGAAAGCACAACACGTCAAGCCTTGAAGTGGATGGGCAACAGCATCAATAGAAGACCACTCTAGGTTCCGGTTATGTCAGCTAATAGCAGGAAACAGAGGTTACAGTGCGCTCAGGCTCTATAAAACTGTACAGGTTGATGATTGGAAAAACTTTGCCTGGTTTGATGAATCGCTATTTCTGATGCGACATGTGGATGGTGCGGCCAGAATTTAGCGTAAACCTTTGGGATATAGTGAGACGGGAGATTCGCAGCATGCATGTGCAGCAAGCAAATCTTGAGGAACTGCGTGATGCTGTCATGTCAACTTGACCCAGTTCAGGTTTATGATAACGTTATTACTGGAGAGCCTGATCGCAGATAAATGGGGAGCTTTTAGAAAGGGTAGGGGATGCGTAGACCAAGTGTTTACACTGATGCACTTAAGTGAACAGTATTTAGATAAAGTTTTTGTTGCATTTATGGATTTAGAAAAGGCAGATGTATGGAATAGGTGGTAGGTTATTTAAAGCAATTAAGAGGTTTAATGAGGATGGATGAGTATAATGAGGCTCAGATTAGGGAATGTAGGAGAGAGGGGAGATTATTTTCCAGTAAAATTAGGCCTTAGACAGGGATGCGTGATGATGCCATGGTTCTTTAACATATTTAAATATGGAGTTGTAAAAGAAATGAATGCTAGGGTGTTGGGGAGAGGTATGGGATTAAAAGATATAGAATCTAATACAAACTGGGAGTTGTCACAATTTCTTTTTGACGATGACACCGCTTTTGGGCGAATGTCAAGAGAAGCTGTAAAGGTTGGTGGACGAATCTGGAAGAGTATGCAAAAGGAAGAAATTAAAAGTGAACATAAGGAAAGAGTAAGGCGACGAGGGTAACAAAAAGTTCGATAATGAAAATTGAATATCAGATTGGAAGGATCCCGGGAGTATGGAAGAAGTGAATGTATTCAGATATTTGGGAGTGGACTTGTCGGCGGACGTGTCTATGAAAGACGAGGTGACCCATAGAACCGACGAGGGGAAAAAGTAGGTGACGCATATAGGCATCTGTGGAGATAAAGAACTTAATCTAACGAGGCAAAAAGGGAAAGTATGAGAGAACAGTGACACCATCGCTCTTATACGGATGTGAAGCATTGGTTGAAAATGTCGCAACAAGGAGGAAGCTGGAGGCAGTAGAGATATCGTGTCTGGGGGCAATGTGTGGTGTGAATATTATTCAGAGAATCCGTAGCTTGGAGATTAGGAAGAGCGAGGTTACTAAAAGTATTATCCAGATGGCTGAAGGGGGGTTGTTAAGGTGGTTTGGACATTTAGAGAAGCTGCAGCAAAATACGAGGACTTGAAGAATGTATAAATCTCTAGTGGAGGGAAGACTGGGTATAGGTCGTCCTAGGGAAAATTAGAGGGAAGGAATGAAGGAGGTTTTATATGCGAGGGGTTTGGACATTCAACAGGCTTGTTTGAGCCTATTAGAGAGGAGTGAGTAGAGGTAAGTCGTTTTTATGACTTGACGTGATGTTGGAGTGTAAGCAAAGGATCATTTATGAAGGGATCCAGGGAAACCGATCAGCCGTACTAGAGTCCTGGAGGTGGGAAGCACAGTGTCTGCACTCTGAAGGAGGGGTGAGGATGTCGCAATTTGGAAGGCCATCTGAATTCTAGTATCTGCGCGTTCCTGCCAAGAGAGTGATGAAGAGAGTATTACTGAAAGTGTATTTTCTTTTTCGGCCGGTGTGCTACGTATATATATATATATATATATATATATATATATATATATATTGTGTGTGTGTGTGTGTGTGTGTGTGTGTGTGTGTGTGTGTGTGTGTGTGTGTGTGTGTGTGTGTGTGTTTGGAGTGTAAACAAAACTAGACGTACTTGGCACAGGAAATGAAGATAGTACTGCGTATTTCTACCTCTAACTTTTATATAGAAAAATTATATACACAATAAAAAGACACTTATGAAGATAGAAAAGCTCTCTCTGACTTGTAGTTTTAACGTCTTCCTGTACACTGTGTGTATACTCATACACATCTATACCTTTATAATAATTATACATAGATTGCAATGCTTTGAAATAATGTGAAGCAGGTTAACAGTTCTTAGCTTGTAAAATACATGCAGATACTCTGGCCCTGAATCCTGCAGTAAACTTAACGAGAGAGAGAGAGAGAGAGAGAGAGAGAGAGAGAGAGAGAGAGAGAGAGAGAGAGAGAGAGAGAGAGAGAGAGAGAGAGAGAGAGAGAATATGAGACAGGCAGATGGACAAGCATCCCGGAGCAGAGAATGAAAGTCAGAAAGGGAATGAGGGTGGGATGGAAAACAGAGAAGCAAAGAATAAGAGGATAACAATAGCTTCACAGAGGATGAAAGGAAAGCCTCGAGACAGTTTTATTTACCCTACTGTGGTGAGGCATGTCTGGCAACACTGACTCTGTGTAGACTTCAAGTGTGACTGTGTAATGTTACACTGATAGTGTGTATGCACTTATAAAGTGTGTGAACATTATGTGATTTTGAGAATAATGAGCGAACATGAACTTATAAAGTAAGTGTGAGTGTATGAGGTGATTCAGAGAGCACTGTTTAGACAGCATACACTTTTTAGTGTGACAGGCAAAAACGGTCTGAGTCCATGTAGTGAGTGAAGAAGATACATGCGTGAGAGACTGTCGTGAGAGTATACTGTATTTCTAAGCGTATGCTTTACGTGTGCGTTGTTAACTCGAACGAACTGACTTAGGTAAATATGAAAGTGCATGTGAACCGAAAACGCGTATGTAAACCAGTAAGTGTGAATGTACATAAATGTATGATCGTGTGATTGAGAATGTATGATGGTGTAAGTGTAAGGAAATGGCTTCCAGAGTATAGGTCCTGCTGAAAGTATACCTTCTCATGGTTTTAAAGTGAAAAAGTCTTACTTTTATTCGCCAGACTAGAGATCTTGTAAAACAAGAAATAAAAATGTATAATGCAGTTATCTTTACCGAGAAAAGACATCTTGTGGAAATATATTTACAGTTTGCATGAGAAAGTCAAAATATTGTACGTAACTGAAACAATACCTGATTACTAGTCTATCCATCCTTATGCTAAATAAAGATAATCAACGGGTGAGACAGGGAGGGTGCCAGAGAACGGGTGAGACAGGGAGGGTGCCAGAGAACGGGTGAGACAGGGAGGGTGCCAGAGAACGGGTGAGACAGGGAGGGTGCCAGAGAACGAGTGAGACAGGGAGGGTGCCAGAGAACGAGTGAGATAGGGAGGGTGCCAGAAAGTCCAACACCGGACTAATCATATAAAGACACATCAAACAAAATCTTAAAACCTTCACAGGTTAGGTAAGATTCGTCAGGAAACTGGACAAGTGTTTCCTGACGCGGGTCTTAGTCACATGATGATTATCAAGGTGTACAACTTACTAGCACACGAGCCCACGTACACACAACATATGTATTCCCCCCGTTACGCCCTTTGTTCGTAGATTAATATGGGTGATTGCCTTGTATCAAGTTGAATTTTTCACTTAATATTATATTATCGATATCTTCATTAATAGCTAAAATGAAGTTACTCTGCTTTATAGTATTATCTGTCCATGAATTATTTAGTTATGCAATTAGGTAGGTTGTTTTATAAGCTTGAAACTACTGGTACAACTATGTTAAAGTACCAGGTAGCTGTTTGAGTCTCCGAACCTCCTGCTCAGTCCCAGGTGATGTCGAACAAGGGAACCTCACCCCGGGCAGTTTATTCTCACCTCTGGACGAGAAAGTGTCTAGCGGTGAACTCTTGGGGAATCCAGAAGTCCCCTTGCACGAAGATCTCTCGGGCCGAGCAAATGGTCGGCGAATTATCCGTATGGAAAATATTATGTGGGTAGTCTATGAATTTATTCGCTATTTGGTTATAAGAATCCAGTTGACCATGGGAATAAGTTTGTTTTGTGTCATGACTGGAAATTCTTGGACTGAGTCAGAGTCCAGTTCAGGCTGTAGTGTATATACTATATTGGACTGGTTATGATTATATATATAATTATTTGATCTCTCGAGGGAGTGTTGCGGTCCTCTTATTGTTATCAAACATAAAAAAGTTTACGGATCTTCAGGACTGATTGTGATTACTTAGTCTGAAACTTTTATGTTCTTAAGTATTTATCGTTTGTGAAGTATATTTGTATCACTCGTAACAGCCCTAATTTTTAACGTCTATTTAAGTTACTAAGTATGTGAGGAAACTTAGAGCTTATTTCTCCCAGGTAAAACTTTAAAGAGGAAGAAGACGCAACCTGTTCATTTCCTCTTGTTACTACAGGGTCTCAACAGGCCTGGACAGGGCCCTGTTCATACCCTCCCTCCCATAAAAATATAAATTTTCCCTAAAATATGACCATAATACACGAATGGGTGAACGAGCCGTCGGGAGCTAGTGAGAGAGCATGCATCTTCCTGGGATGAGGTGATGCAATAGATTCGGTAAAGATGATTCCTAATTCTGTTTCTGTTGCTTCGACTGCCAGAGGTCATTAGCATCGATGCTGACTGCCTTTTATAACCTTTCGATCCCCTATATCTGGTGCCTAAACCTATGAGAATTCTCTTCCACTACCCCACCCAGTCATAGCTGTGGCAGCCGCTTACGTCACGGTGTCCACATTAATAATATAATAATCTTTATTTGTACATGTACAAGGTATACAGGCCTAGTTGACACCAATGACATACCACTACTAACACCCAGCTACCCATTTTACTGATGGGTGAACATAGACAACCTGTGTAAGGAAACACGCCCGATGTTTCTACCCTCACCTGGAATCGAATCTGGACGTCTCACCGTGAGAAGCCACCAGGCCACGGGACACTCTGGTCTATCTTCCTCCACACTGCTTCCACCTCCTGTCATATTGTCTATCTTGATGAACTGTTGACCTGATGAAGTGTTGGTCTCATAAATTTACTGACTCCATTAGGCAAGCGGCCTGGAAAATTTATTGACGGTATCAGTTACTAGTGTGATGAATTACTGAACTGATGAGTTATTCATGACAGTTATTCTTTACATATTTATTCACATAAACCTTTATGGGTATATCCGCACAATGAGTGGTGAAGACTCCGTCCGCAAAACAAGAAACAGACACATTACCTACCTGCCTTTTTACTCCCTAACTAACGGAAAGAATTAACGAAATACCGTTGCAGAGAATTACTGAACTGAGAAAATGTTGACCGGGAGTCTCGTTAACCATGAAATTTAGTGATGTGATAATTTCGAGGTAAATTACAAGGGAATGAATTATTGACCTAATTAGTGGCCAGGTAATTCAATGACCTAGAGAACCCAATTACCGATTTGTTGACTGTTGACGCGAATCACCCTAAAAGATAATGAGAAGCCGTAGGTTGCACGTAAACAGGATTTCAGGTCTGCCACACAGGTGGGTTGCTAATATAACGCAATCTGGTCTGGTGTTAAGACTTTTATGCTGACGTACACTTTCTAGCTCTTTAAATGAGAAAGTTTCAAAACTACAGGATAGAAAATGAGGTGGAAAGAAAATTATGGCACACAGGAAAAGTAGATGACAGAAGGTTTTACAGACTATTTTTACAGTAATGGTTTATCAAGGCTGATGGGATGAACACATCATCTTTAGGCTGAGGGACTAATTACCTCAAGCTTTCACTATAATGGAGTGTTATAGCCACATAAGTACGATAAAGCACCTAAATTACTGGGAACGGTTGAATTCCCTTGGTTTGTATTCCCTGGAACGCAGGCGAGAAAGATACATGATAATATACACTTGGAAAATCCTAGAGGGATTAGTACCAAACTTGCACACGAAAATCACTCCTTACGAAAGCAAAAGACTCGGCAGAAGAAGAAATATTCCCCCAATGAAAAGCAGGGGAGCTACGAGAACACTAAGAGATAATACAATAAGTGTTAGGGGGCCCAAGACTGTTCAATTGCCTCCCAGCATACATAAGGATGATTGCCAATAGACCCCTGTCTGTCTTCAAGAAGGCGCTGGACAGGCACTTAAAGTCAGTACCTGATCAGCCGGTCTGTGGTTCGTACGTCGTTTTACGTGCGGCCTCTGATCAGACCCTAATCAGACCTCTGATCAGACCTCTGATCAAACCCTGATCAGACCTCTGATCAAACCCTGATCAGACCTCTGATCAACCCTGATCAGACCTCTGATCAACCCTGATCAGAGACATGGTCTCAGGCCGGGCCACGGGGGCATTGATCCCCCGAAACCCTCTCCAGGTATACTCCAGGCCCAGGTATACTGGTTGGCAAGCGGTTTCCAAATTACAGCAAAGATTCCTAAGTGTTGCATAGGTGTCTTAATTCACATATAGTCTATGCAAACAACCACGGGGGGGGGGGGGTTAAGGGGAGTTGTTTTGCATTTTGTATCGCTTGTTCGCGACTATTAAATAATATACAGTCTATATCGAGGTATCCGCTAAAAATGACTAACTACTGTTTAGCTATCTATGCCTCGCTCTAGATAGTTGAGATTAGGGCAGCATAACATAAGGCTTTCTCAGATACCCTTCACTTCCTCTGCCCACACTGCTGGCGTGAAAAAGTGGATGTTAAATAATTAGTGTATAGAAACGAAAACAAATTCTCAAAATGTGGGAGCACAAATTGAAGCAATTACTGTTAATAATATTCTGTGGAAGTAGAAATTCCTTAACAATAATATACAAACCGAGAGATGTATGTCTCTCATTGTACACTTGATGAGAGTTTTCTTTAATAATCCCCTTCTTAGGGATTAAAGTAGCCTTGATTGTAGTACACAGGCTACATTCAGCTTTAATGAACACGTTTTAAACCCAATTAATCAGTCTAAAATTCCCTGATGTTTGTAACTATAAACTATCAGGGTTTTTTTTCTGGTTCTCAAAAAGATCGAATGTCGCAGTGTATCTGATACTTCGCTTTTATGAACAGTTTCATCAAAATATCCTTTCAAACCACTGTAGTGTCAAGGTGGCGCCTTCATCGAAGAAAAGAATCACTGTCTTAACCACACAGCCCCTCGGTTTCGTACTCTGGAAAGAGTACAAACAGAAGAGCATCACTCGCGTCACAACACGGTGAAGCCGAACACACACATAATGATACTAAATGCAATTCGCACTCAGAAACATAACATAAAATACGTAATCACAGAATACACACAACACTGAACAATACACATTATACAGAGGCGCTGACGCCTAAGCTCAATTAGGTTTCGAAGATTCTGGTAACATTACAGATAACTGTTGGTACTGAAACATAATAGATACATAATGTGGATAGTAATCCGGCTATCATACTGTAAAACGGGATTTACCAGCATGTGACAATACTTTACCAGTACTGGAATGACTGTATAATAAGAAAAAAGTCAAACGACAGACACCTGCCCTTCAATAACATTATCATTGTTAATGATAATGTTAATGTTATGACACGTTTACATAGAAATGGATGTTAAACATATTGCAGGAACAATGAAAACTCTAGGGGACCAGGCACACTCGCCCAACCAGCCACAACGGACTCTCTTAATTTACACATTTCACAGTACCCGTGCTATCCGTGCCATCCACCTCCCCTCATATGCACACCCCACACAGGAGTCCCGTGGCTTCTCTGGACAAACACTCACTAGTAAATAAAGCAAGTTAACATCCTGAATGTGCATAGTCCTTGAGAGGATTGTCCTTAACAAGCTCATTGTTCAAATACTGTTTAAATTCACAATCTGTATGGGTTCCTCCCTGGAAGAAGAACCCACACTAGCATCGCCGAGTACTTCACCAGGCAGAGACCAAGCACAAAATCAGCCTTTATTAACCTAGGAGCTGCCTTGGATGCAGCCAACATGAAACTTATCCTGGGATTACTGCCCAATTTCGGTGTCAAAGGGAGATTACTAACTTGGATCTGAGGATACCTGAGCAACGAAACACCCTCAGTCATGTTCTTAGTGTCAAAAGTACACTTCAGGATGGAGTACTCAGTCCCTCTCTCTTTATGATCCGATGCCCAGGCTTGTGTCAAACATCCTTATACAAGATATTGAGGCTGCCATTTGTTATGCGGATGATATATACATCTTCACAAACACACAAGACTACAAGTCCTCGACGTCTTGACAGCTAGCAGCTATGACTGTGGTCTTGATATGTCCACAGACAAGACCAAAATCTTATCTTCCACTGTCTGCACTAACAATCTATCTCTCAGATCAGTAACACTGCCCTTGAGCTCTGTGAATACCACAAAAACATTTAGATGAAACCAACAACGACATTGTAAGTAACCTACACTGCAAACGTGAAGACTTAAGCCCTTTAGAACACTTACGTGAAAGGATATTGGCATCGCGATTCAAGGTTGTTCTACATAATGTTTATCAGATCTCTCATTGACTACCACGCCATACACTTGATTAACTTTCCACACGCTTTGTTTAACAAACTTGAAGCAATCCAGAACACGGCAACCAGGATAATTCATAGTGCTCCAATGTGTACAGGAATCACAAACATGAGGGAATAACTGAAGCTCCCTGAATACATGAAGCAAAGATCATATTAACGCATCGAAAATTAATAACCCAGCCCAAAGGCTGGAGCTCAATTCACGTTAATATCGGTTTTTAAAATAAACAAACGCCTACACTAATCCTGAAAAAATGTATACCTGCAGAAAAATACGTAACGAATTACACGGTGATAAAGAAGGAATATCCTGCTTCAGAAGAAACCGAGAGCCTCCTGGTAACTAGAGAGATAGACTAGAAGACCACCGACGTGAAACGAGCATGCAGGGAAGTAATGCAGTAGGGCATAAGTGGCTTGGATAGCTAGGGAAATATTGTGGGAATACAGAAGTAATGTTTCTGTCCTGGCGCTAGGAAAGGCGAGACCACAGGTTCGATACTTTATGGAGAGAAGACAACGTCTAGAGTCCTCTCTCGTCCAGCATTTTTTTTTCGTCGTCTAAGTTTTCCTCTTCTAGTGTGTTCTGTCGCTTCGTTTTTCAAAGGTTGGACTGGCAAACTGGTGGAAGGCCTCGGCCAGATGACTAGTGGCGGGTCATCATATGACTACAACCCGCGCCAGGAGGCATTTGCCTTGCTTGTAGACAAATCTTATCTACCTACCTACATACCTACCTACCTACCTACCTACCTACCTACCTACCTACCTACCTACCTACCTACCTACCTACCTACCTACCTACCTACCTACCTACATCCCTACCTTCCTCCCTATATACCTACCTACCTTGGCTAAGAACGTCAAATATGCGACTGTTTCCGCGAAATGAAAAAGTGATAATACTGCTGACCATTGTACGTACAGTCCTCCCTAAGTGAGACTTTGCTCACTTTACTCGCGTTTTAAGAGTTTCTTTGCATTATGGGATTTATGGACGTTGTGGTATGTTATAATTATTTTTATTGTAGATGGCAATCTAATGTATCCTAACTTAACCTAAGTAACTTGTTTGAAGAATTGCTTGAAATCGTTTGTAAGAAATCGACGTTCGTCTCAGCATGATGTGTGTGTGTGTGTGAGTGTGTGTGTGTGTGTGTGTGTGTGTGTGTGAGCCGAGGAGCGAGATCCTCTCGCGTGTTGTAATGGTACCAACAGAAATATTCGATTCCGATACCATTGTGGGAGAAAACAAATATCGGGTGGGATTATCAGTGTTTCTCACGAAGCCGATAATGACGGAAAAGTTGTCTGCTAAACGATACTTTTTTTTTTTTTTTGGCCCTCGAGTAATGTTGATGCAACGAACTTCGTTCTATAATTTCGTGTCGTTGAACCTTAACGCCAAGATAACGTTTGGCACTGACATTACAAGGTAAAGATATTGGTCATAAATTATCATAAGTACATTTATGGAGGGACTTAAACTCTGCTTCCTTCCCAGATAGCTGCTGACTGCATTCAAAGTTTTCATGGCTATATGACAGATGCCGACGAGAAAATATATATATATACTGCCATTTAATTCACAAAAGTGAATTAAATGGCAGTGAATTAAATGCATGTTACTCGAAAACACATTACAGGTCACGTCCATGAGATAAAACAAAATGATCAGCTGGCACTGCCAGACGAGCAGTGGGCGAGGCACAAATGTTACCTTGGTTGTGAACTCTGCATAAATAACCCGAACAGGAGAGAGGAAAACTTACGACGACGTTTCCGTTCGACGTGGACCGTTTACATGTCACACTGTGTGACTAGTCAGTGGTCCAAGTTGGACCGAAACGTCGTCGTAAGCGTCTCTCTCCTATGTGAGAGTTATTTGTGTATTGTTCCAGTCGCTGTATTTTGCCTTCTTGTTCTTTGTGAGTTCTAGGTGTTAGGTGTTGTTATAAGGCAATGAGAATGGCTTTAGACAGTCGATAATGGCACTGATGAAGTCACTTATGGCGAAACGTCTCCTTCAATAAATATCCAGAGTTGCACACGTTTTTTCACGGCTTTGCAGGCAGTATCAGATCGTTCATATCACAAGGTGATCTCCCCCAAAAAAAAAAAAAAAAAAAAAAATCTTTCATCGTCACTCATTCCGTCACTGTCTTGCCAGAATGACGCCGATACTTCAGCTCAAAACCGCAAATATATTCACCCTCATTCAGAGTGCAGGAACTGTACTTTCCACATCCAGAACTCAAGCTAAGCGGTTTCCCTTAATTCTTTCATTACTGTTATCTTGCTCAATCCAATAGCACTTTAATTCATAAAAAAAAACATTTGCCTCCACTCGTTCCTATCCACCACGATCACACACGCTTGCACGCTTGCTGGACGTCTAAGCCCCTCACATACAAAACCTTCTTTACCACCTCCCTCCAACCTTTCCTAGGACAACTCCTACCCCGCCTTCCCTCCATTACATATTTACACGCCCTCCAAGTCTTCCTATTTTGTTCCATCCTCTCTAAAAGTCCGAACCATTTCAACATCCACTCTTCAACCGTCTGGATAATACTTTTAGTAACTCCACACCTTCTAATTTGCAAGTTACGAATTCTTTGCATAGTATTTACACCACACTTTACCATCAGATACAACATTTCCATTGCTTCCAGTCTTTCCTTGCTGCAACATTCACAACCCATGCTTCACACCCATGTAAGATTGTTGGTATCACTATACTTTCATACGTTTCCTTTTTTGCCTCCATGAATAACGTTCTTTGTCTCTACAGATTCCTCAGTGCACCACTCACCTTTTACCCCTCGTCAATTCTATGATTCACCTCGTCTTTCATAAACACGTCCACTGACACGGGATCACAACCACTCCACTCTGTGGAAACACGAACCACTCCACTCTGTGGAAACACGAACCACTCCACTCTGGGAACAGGAACCATCAATTCCTGGCTGGGTAAAAAGAGTTGAAGTGCTCCGAAGATAATTGTTGGGGCAGCAAACAAGGCAGGAGGGAAGAGAGACGTCTGACCTCGTTTGCATAACACTCCGAAGCATCTCCGGCCTTTAACGAATTGCAGACTGTGTTGGGTTACTGATGATATCCTTCCCAGACCTGCCACCAGGGTTGAGCAGGAAGATGACTAAGATGATGATCATCAAGATGATAGAGAAGGAAGATGATGATGATGGAGTAAGATGATGAGGGGGAAGATGATGATTAGGAAAATATGAGAAAGATGATGAGGAGGAATATGAGTAGAAAGAGGATGGTCAGGGAGAAGATGAGTAAGAATATGATGAGAAAGAAGATGAGTTAAAGGATGGTGATGGGGAGGATGAGAAAGAAATTGATGTGGAGAAAGGTAAGAAAGAATATTATGAGGAAGATGACCAAGAAAAATGATGATGAAGATGAGTAAGAAGATGTTGAGGAAGATGAGAAGGAGGAAGAAGATCTATAAGACGACGATGAATTAGATGATGTGAGGAAAAAAGGTGAAAAAGACGATGAGGAAAAAGATGAATAAGACGAGGAGAAAGAACATGAATAAGACGATGAGGAAGAACATGAATAAGACGAGGAGAAAGAATATGGATAAGACTATGAGGAAGAAGATGAATAAGACGATGAGGAAGAACATGAATAAGACGATGAGGAAGAACATGAATAAGACGATGAGGATGAAGATAAATAAGATGATAAAGAAGATGTATAAGACGATGAATAAGAGGAGGAAGAAGAAGATGAATAAGACGATGAGGAAGAACATGAATAAGACGATAAAGATGATAAAGAAGAGAACACAGGAACTGACAGCTTTCTCATAATTTTTTTTGTACATGGAACATAAAAGAACACAGCAGGAAATAACATCTCCGTAAACAGTTGTAAAATTTACAATTTACAAAATATTTTGTCCACGTGTAAAGTCGCTTGTCGAAGAAACAGACATACAAACACACACGCTCTTCACAAGAGCACATGGAATATAAACCCACATACATTTCATGTGTGTATATGGAATACAAACCCACATACACTTGACATGTGCACATGGTATACAAACCCACATACACTACACATGTGCACATTGTGTACAAACCCACATACACTACACATGTGCACATGGTATACAAACCCACATACACTATACATGTGCACATGGTATACAAACCCACATACACTACACATGTGCACATGATATCCATATCAACATTCACTTCATATTTTGTTATCAATATATACAGGATGTGTTTGACTGTCCTTATACTGTGTTTATAAATGTGTGTGTGTGTGTGTGTGTGTGTGTGTGTGTGTGTGTGTGTGTGTGTGCGTGTGTATGTATTTGTTACTCTGGCTTGTGTCCCCATT
>WNWK01002636.1:105000-115000 GCA_009830355.1 Cherax destructor | reverse complement strand
TCCTACTCCTTCCAGTTCCTCCAGCACACTGTCGGCATGAAATGGAGAAAAAAATCATGAGAATTTGATAAAATGGTTTTGGACATTTGATATGAAGACAAAGCTCTATACCTGCTGCTACTAGCATTACTACCACTCTACTACTATTACTACCACTACTACTACTATTACTACCACAAATACTACCACTACTACTACTACTTCCACAACTACTACCACTACTACTACTATTACTACCACCACCACTACGACTACTACTACCACCACTACTACTACTACTCCCACCACTACTACTACTATTACCACTACTACTACTACTTTTATTATTATTGCCACTACTACTACCACTACTACTACTACTATTAATACTACGTTTACTACCACTACTACTATTACTTCCACCACTACTACTATTACTACTCTTCTACTACTACTACTACCACTGTTACTACTACCACTATTACTACCACTATTACTATCACTACTACTACTACTACCACTATTATTACCACTACTACTACTACTGTTACTACTACTACTACTTCTAATAATAATAATAATATTATTATTATTATTATTATTATTATTATTATTAATAAAAATAATAATAATAATAATAATAATAATAATAATAATAATAATAATATTATTATTATTATTATTATACTCGTCTTACTACTGCTTTAGCTACACTTCTCCCATGTAAGGAAGAAGTGGTATGAATCAGTTGTGTTCTCTGGATAGTCAACAGAAGTGCTCTGCGTACATTTCCTTCCTACCTTTCATAAGTTTACTTAAGGCCCATCGACTAGTAAAGAGGTCATCAGGCCAGGAGCGTCGTTTTCCTAGTTCTGAAACATGGACACCTGGCAGCTAGGAAGAAAGAAACCTATGTCTGCCTATCTGTTCAAAAAATCTTGAACCCACATTAGCGTTGTTCCGCGTGTTCCACACTATTATTTTGCGTTTTTGTGTCACTTTGCATGTTAATGTATCAGTCTGCGTGTTACTGCATTAGTTTGCGTGTTACTGCATCAGTCTCCGTGTTATTGTACCACTGTAAGTAACTGCGTGTTACTGTATCAGCCTGCGTGTTACTGTATCAGTCTGCGTGTTATTGTACCACTCTGTAAATAACTGCGTGTTACTGTATCACTCTGTGCTTTAAAGAAATCCTCATGCTTAAGTATATCGAATCTGTTTAGTATCTTGAAAGTTTGGACCAGGTCATTTAGTTGTGTTTGTCTTCTAAGTGTCAAGAGGGTGACTGTTTCAAGTATTCCTTCTCATGGCTTCTTCCTTAATGAAGACGTGAGTTTCTCTGCCATTCTCTGTACCCTCTCAAGTTTCTCTGAATCCTCTTAATAACATGGGAATTCAAACCGTATTGCGCATCCACGTTGGGGTCTGACAGGTGCGTCATACAATGTTAATACCACATTGTTTACCCCGTTTTCTTCTATAATTTTTTAACCATAAAAAAGTTGGCTTTGCTGCTCTCCGGAAGGCGTTGTTTATTTCACTGAGTTGGTTTCCCTAGAAATTATATTTCCATTTTATACGTTAATATAATTTTTATATGGGAATATAATGACTTTCCTTAACACTCTGTCTCTCCTACCACAGCGTCAGTCCACTGTTGAACACTTTAGGGAGTCCTGCGCGGATGCTGCACATCTGCCCAGTGTGAGTTATCCACAAACACTGACATTTTACGCTATTCACACTTGTAGATCATTTGTATATATTAGGAAGAAGAGTGTGCTGAAGACCGATCCCTGTGGCACCTCGGTCGTCACGTCCTGACACTCAGAGACTTTCTGTTTAAAACTACTTGCTGGTTCCAAGGGCAATGGAAAGAGGGAAAGAGATATGGGAAGAAGAGGTTGAGGAAGAGACAGATAGATATTTATATAGAAAAATAGGCAGACATATAGAGATGGAGAGAGAGAGAGAGAGAGAGAGAGAGAGAGAGAGAGAGAGAGAGAGAGAGAGAGAGAGAGAGAGAGAGAGAGAGAGAGAGAGAGAGAGGAAAGAGTAAGTAAATGTCTCAGCAGAGCAAGGTGAGAGTCAGCTGAGCAACAACTCACAAAACAGCTAAGCTAAGCACCTCGAAGTATCAAGTATCGGTCGGGATCCAGACCGCATAGTTTTCAAGACTTAAGTGGTGAATGATACCCCAATTATTTATTAATAGACATGACTTTATTAAGTTTGGCATGAATTGTTTGCTTTGCAACATTTGCTAGTATATTTCTTTTTCAGTACGAGTAGTAGTTTTATTAGCGTTATTGTTTACACACACACACACACACCCTCAGACACACATATACTGGGTAAATACATATATCCTTCCTGCCACCTTCTCTTTCATTGTTACTCTGATGGGCGTCAGGACTAACACCCGGCCAAGAACATTCTTCAGAAACAAAGCTATACATCTTGCGTGATTTACCGTGTGGGAAGCCAGGTGAAGCCGCCTTGCTGTAGACGCTTGAGCAGGGCGCTCCCCTTTGTCACTGCCAGCCATTCTTCTCCCTCCCAGCGGTGTATATGAGCTGTTCATTGATGTATAAATCAAAGCGACACAAGCGTTCCTGGCTGGCAGACACGAACACATGCATTCGTGCGCACGGACAGACACAGACACACACACATACTCCTAAGCCCTCCGGTTCATCGTACACTTCACTAAGGTACACAATAGAAACCCGTTCAGGAGACATCTCTCAATAGTGTTAATTACCTCCAATAACGCCTATTCATAAAGCCGTCCAGATGATGTAAAGGATCTCATTAACCTGTGTTCCAGGAAGTCTCGGCTGGAATCTGAGACAGCCGAGCTGTAACTCCGGTGGGAAATATCCAAGGAAGCAGTATTTGTTGACAAGAATTTGCACCGACAAGCTCTATGGCTTGTTAATTATGAACTAGTAGGGAAATTGGGATACCATAATTTAAGACGTTTCGGTCCAAGGACATTGAAATATACAATGTCCAATGACCGAAACGTCGTCGGTAAATGTGTCATACGAGAATGCTTACTCAGGACATATTTACTAAAGACATTTCGGTTTTCAGACCTTAAAGTATACAGGGTCCAATGATCGAAACGTCTTCAATAAAAGTGGCGGCAGTCATTTGCTTTCTTACTACTGTGATCTGTAATGTTAGAAATGAAACTTTATATTCTGATTCAGACCCAAAACACTTATAAAAGCACTTTAATAAACTTACATAAGGGCTAGTTGGTGTTCGATTTCGAGGTCATAAATTAACACATATGCAACTTGGGTATCTTATTGGGAACGTTTCGCCCACAGTGGCTTCATCGTCAATACAAGTAGAAAGGTGTAGGAGGTCCATTTTCAGACCCCAAACCTTACAAGACTTCAATAATACACTTACATAATTGGTCAGTTGGAGCAGTACGAAACCTGGTACCACTGTATTAGGAAGCAAGAAGTTTACACAATTCTGACTTGAGATGTCAGGATGGTCATTGACTTTATAACTAAAGAAAAACTGGTTTGTAAATGTCTTCATAGGTCTGAAAAGAAAGTTGTAAGTGTCTTCATAGGTCTGAAAAGAAAGTTGTAAGTGTCTTCATAGGTCTGAAAAGAAAGCTGTCTTCATAGGTCTGAAAAGTAAGACTAAGTAAAGGTCTAGTAAGCTTTCTGGAGTCCTTGAGTAAGAGGAGCTTAACATAACACTGGAATCTAGTAACCTACATTCAACAGTATAGAAATAACGAGAAAATTTTCGGTCTACAGGAGAACCCTCCTCAGGCGCTGCTAAGCTAGTTGCTGGAAGCCCTTATACACATGTTAACTTGGCAGGTGTACACTGAAGTACTGCTGATAAATTGTTCAGAGAACCAACAGGTTACTGTATCAGACACTTGTGCAACACTTGGGTATCTTTACTATGGAAACGTTTCGCCATCCAGTGGTTTCCTCAGTCCAATACAGAAAAGAATGGTTGAAAGATCAGAAGGAGTTTGAGGTAATCAGTCCTCAGCCTGGAGTCGATGTGATCAGCCCTATCAATCTTGAAAATGTTGAATGTTGAATGTGCGTTTCTTGATTGCATTATCCATACAGTCAGTGTATGTTTTATTTAATATTGGAAGGTAAAGGAGCATGGACTTGCATAAGAGCTTCCATTATGGATAAGAACTATCGGTGTGAGGAGAGAATGGCAGCTTTGAAGAGATTGGCTATTATATAAAGGCATATTTTGAAAGTTTGTGTGCAATTATGTCTTAGGAAAATTCGACATGAATGGCTCCTCACTTCCTCCTTTCTTTCCACCTCTCCTCCTGTCTTCCCTTCCTTTCCCCTTGCTGCCATTCTCTTCCACTTTCTTCTCTCCCTTTCTCCTCAGTTTCCTCCACGTTCTCGTCTCTTTCCCTGCCCCTGTAGTTGCTTTTTCTCAACTTTTATTTTGTCTTATGTCACTCTTCACCTCAGCTTTTCTTCACCCTTTCCTCTCATACCCTCTTCCTCACCTCTTCGCATTTTTCCCATTTATCTCTTACTTTTCATCCAATAATTACCTCGTTCTCCTAATACCTCTTCTTCCCCAGAGAAACATTAGTAATATGGCTCAAGAAACGCGTACTTGAGGAGTGTTGCCGGGTCACCCTGAGGTCACTTGTGTATTATGAAACATATTGATTCGCTTAATTTCAGCGGCGGTCATTATTACAGGCATCTGCAGGCGTTATTACAGTGCCTGGTGGCGTCCGTTAGGTCCCTCTGAAATCCATCACGGATGTAGGGACTGAGTTAGGAAGGAGGGAAGACTGGAACTTGCTATGTGGGTCTTGTTCTGTTTTGTTTTGTTATTGCGGGAGCTGGTCTTTGGTCAGTGAAGACTGGGCCAAGGGAATGGTCCGAAACACTGAGGCGTTAGGTGAATAATCTGGAAGAGATAAAATCGTGAGACAGTTGGATTTATGATAAAGGAGTGAGAAATGAAATGTGTAAGGAGAAGCTTGTGGTCTGGAATGCTTATGAACCATCCTGTGGTTTGGAATGGTTCAGTAATACCCTGTGGTCTGGAATGATTCAGTAGCACCCTTTGGTCTGGAATGGTTCAGTAGCACCCTATGGTCGGGAATAAAGTCTTGGATAAGTTTAGATTTAAAAAGAATGTAAGATTATACCGGCTTGGAAACAGAGTAGTCGATGAGTGGGTTACTACCTTGGGTACCTTCACATGTTGGTTCGATAAACACATGAGTGAGAGGGGCTGGATTTCAGTGGGACTTATACAGCATGAGTCAGTTGGGTTATTTAAGCTTATTTCTTGGATACCCTTCAGAAAGGATTGGAAAAATATATCGATAGAAGGTATGAGCTTGATAAGGACCTGCCTAGTATAGGACGGTAGGCTTACTGCAGTGTTCCTCCATTCTTATTTAATCTGGACTACGTCTGAAACACCCTGTGATCTGCAATACATCTGGAACACCCTATGGTTTAGAATACGTCGGGAGAACCCGTGGTCTGACATACGTCTGGAGCATCCTGTGATCTGTGATTTGTAATACGTCAGGACCGCACTGTGGTCTGGAATGGTGAGACATTCCAAACCTGACATTCCAGGTGACTGATCAAAAAGTCATCAAAGTACTGGAAATAACATTACAGGTATGACACCTACCGGGATCAGACCTTCGCGAGATTAAGGCAGAGAGCACAAGAATCTTCGAAGTGCGTCATTGCTTAAAACGCAACAGACTACGATACTCTTTACTGTGCGTAGTAGATATATCGAAAGCAACAGAACGTAACGCGCTTTACCGTGAGTCGTAAATGAGAGCGGAGCAGAACACAAATCGCCTTGCGTGAGTTTCGAGACCACAGTAGAACTCGGTACACAGCTCAAGACACTTTAGTACACGACATCGTGTTCAATTAACAGGTGTCTTGTTAGGGGTCGCACCTGCTTCAGAGAATTCCCAAGGCGGTGCTTCCCTTTGTTGTTCTGAGGAACTGTGTGTGTGTGTGTGTGTGTGTGTGTGTGTGTGTGTGTGTGTGTCAGAGAGAGAGAGAGATAGAAAAGGGGGGGAAGACAGACACAGGTACATACAAACAGGATGTTATAGAGGAAAATATTATCTTCAAAAGCGCACTAACACAGAAATTAACGAAGACAAAACAAGAGGCAAACCCAACAAATGTAGATAAACACCAGAGGAAGTTGAACTGGGAATAAATGAGGACAACAACAACCAAACCAAAGTAATTCCAATCGAGCATCAAGGTGCTTCTTGTAAACAAGAAACCCTCAAAAGAAACATAAATGGAACGTCCTAACATTTTAAATGAGTCATCATACAGCGGAAAGCAACAAAAAGCAAAATACGTAACAAAATTTACAGACTTTATACTCGCAAGTTGTTAAAAGCTCCATTTTATAGAACACACACAGAATTTGGCTAAATTTTCTTTCTTTTACCATATCAAGCAGGAATCACTCGTATATTATTCAAAGTTTAATTAGTTTCGCTCTGTTATTATCAAAGTATCGTGAAAGACAAACTACATTTCACAGACCCTGACACCGTAAACAAACTTGACGACCTTCCTGAAGCAGGAGGAGAGAGAAGCGCTGGGAAGGGGTTGAAACAGGGGAATCTTGAGGGAGGGGACCTCAAACAAGAAAAAGGGATAGATGCTATGGGAAAGGGATGAACCAAAGGATATTGACGGAAGGAGAGCTGAAACAAGAGGGACAGAAGCTAAGAAGAAGTTCAAACAAGGGATCTTAAGGAAGAAGAACTGAAAGAAGATTAACCTTAATTAAGGGAAGAGGAACGTGTAACGAGAGGTTAGTGAAGCGAGATGAGTGATCTGAGAAGAAAATCAACGAAGGTAGAATATTAACAGAAGGGTTGAGGTGGAATGAAAACAAGGGGGAATATTGAGGCAATGAAGAAAAGAAGGAAGTGAAACGTTAAAAATAAGGAGACAAAAATAATGGGTGTCTGAACAAGTAGCACCTGAAACGCTGTGACCTGAAACAGAAAACAGCTGTGGGTCATTCAGCACAAGACGTACTGGAGACTCGATCCTCAGTCCGCTAATTTGGAACTCGAGTATCTAGGACTGGTGTTATTACAGCCTTCCTTCCTACCTTATGTGGAAGAAGACTTTTTTCGTTTATTCCCTTCTTCCCTCCCTCCCTCCCTCTCTCCAACCCTCTCTCCTCCTCTCTCCTTAATTCCTTCCTTCCTTCCCTCCCTCCTTCACTCCCACACTCCCTCCCTCCAATGGAACATGGTAGGTGCTCGCAAACACTTTACAAAGGTGTTACAAATTACCCTTCTCAGGTGCATATTACACCTTTACGCGATGATTTACGAGTTGAACGAATCGTTTAACTATCGAGTGTGTTCTTTATTGCCAATTTGTGTTCGTATGATGATCCGTATCTGAGTTGCTTTATTGATGTGCTGTGGACCCCCGTTCTTCCTCCCGCTGTCTCTCTCTCTTTTCTCTCATATTCTATCTCTCTCTCACGTATGTATATATATATATATATATATATATATATATATATATATATATATATATATATATATATATATTTTTTTTTTTTTTTTTTTTTTTCAACAAGTCGGCCGTCTCCCACCGAGGCAGGGTGACCCAAAAAGAAGAAAATCCCCAAAAGAAAAACTTTCATCATCATTCAACACTTTCACCACACTCATACATAATCACTGTCTTTGCAGAGGAGCTCAGATCTACAGCTGAGAAAAGTCCCTCCCAGCTGTCACTATCTCAGACCCCTCCTTTAAAGTGCAGGCATTGTACTTCCCATTTCCAGGACTCAAGTCCAACTAAATCAATTAACTGGTTTCCCTGAATCCCTTCACACAATGTTACCCTGCTCACACTCCAACAGATCGTCATGTCCCAAAACCATTCGTCTCCATTCACTCCTATCTAACACGCTCACACATGCTTGCTGGAAGTCCAAGCCCCTCGCCCACAAAACCTCCTTTACCCTTCCCTCCAACCTTTTCTAGGACGACCCCTACCCCGCCTTCCTTCCCCTACAGATTTATACGCTCTCCAAGTCATTCTACTTTGATCCATTCTCTCTAAATGACCAAACCACCTCAACAACCCCTCTTCAGCCCTCTGACAAATACTTTTAGTAACTCCACACCTTCTCCTAATTTCCACATTCCGAATTTTCTGCATAATATTTACACCACACATTGCCCTTAGACAGGACATCTCCACTGCCTCCAGCCTCCTCCTCGCTGCAGCATTTGCAACCCATGCTTCACACCCATATAAGAGTGTTGGTACCACAATACTTTCGTACATTCCCTTCTTTGCCTCCATGGATAACGTTTTTGTCTCCACAGATACCTCAATGCACCACTCACCTTTTTCCTTCATCAATTCTATGGTTAACCTCATCCTTCATAAACCCATCTGCTGACACATCAATCCCAAATATCTGAAAACATTTACTTCTTCCATAATCCCTCTCTCCAATGTGATATCCAATTTTCTTTATTTAAATCGTTTGATACCCTCATCACCTTACTCTTATCTATGTTCACTTTTAACTTTCTACCTTTACACACTCTCCCAAACTCGTCCACTAACCTTTGCAACTTTTCTTTAGAATCTCCCATAAGCACAGTATCATCAGCAAAAAGTAACTGTGTCAACTCCCATTTTGCATTTAATTCTCCATAATTTAATCCCACCCTCTCCCCAACACCCTAGCATTTACTTCTTTTACAACCCCATCTATAAATATATTAAACAACCATGGTGACATTACACATCCCTGTCTAAGACCTACTTTTACCGGGAAGTAATCTCCTCTCTCCTACACACCCTAACCTGAGCCTCACTATCCTCATAAAAACTCTTTACAGCCTTCAGTAACTTACTACCTATTCCATACACTTGCAACATTTGCCACATTGCTCCCCTATCCACTCTATCATATGCCTTTTCTAAATCCATAAATGCAATAAAAACTTCTCTACCTTTATCTAAATACTGTTCACATATATGCTTCACTGTAAACACTTGATCTACACATCCCCTACCCACTCTAAAGCCTCCTTGCTCATCTGCAATCCTACTCTCTGTCTTACCTCTAATTCTTTCAATAATAACCCTGCCATACACTTTACCTGGTATACTCAGTAAACTTATTCCCCTATAATTTTACACTCTCTTTTATCCCCTTCCCTTTATATAAAGGAACTATACATGCTCGCTGCCAATCCCTAGGTACCTTCCCCTCTTTCATACATTTATTAAACAAAATACCAACCACTCCAGCACTATATCCCCCTGCTTTTAACATTTCTGTCATGATTCCGTCAATTCCAGCTGCTTTACCCCTTTCATTCTACGTAATGCCTCACGCACCTCCCCCACACTCACATCCTGCTCTTCTTCACTCCTAAACGATGTTGTACCTCCCTGGCCAGTACATGAAATTATCGCCTCCTCTTTTCATCGACATTTAAAAGTTCCTCAAAATATTCCCGCCATCTACCCAATACCTCCAGCTCCCCATCTACTAACTCCCCTACTCTGTTTTTAACTGACAAATCCATTCGTTCCCTAGGCTTTCTTACCTTGTTTATCTCACTCCAAAAATTTTCTTGTTTTCAGCAAAATTTCTTGACAGAGCCTCTCCGTTCTTTCATCCGCTCTTCTTTTGCACTCTCTCACCACTCTCTTCACCTTTCTTTTACTCTCCATATACTCTGCTCTTCTACTAACACTTCTGTTTTGTAAAAACCTCTCATAAGCTACCTTTTTCTCTTTATCACACCCTTTACTTCTTCATTCCACCACTCACTCCTCTTTCCTCCTGCACCCACCCTCCTATAACCACAAACTTCTGCCCCACATTCTAATACTGCATTTTTAAAACTATCCCAACTTTCTTCAACCCCCACTACTCCTACTTGCACTAGCCCACCTTTCTGCCAATAGTTGCT
>WNWK01002636.1:47500-100000 GCA_009830355.1 Cherax destructor | reverse complement strand
CAGCAAGGGGATTTATTAACCCTGATGCAGTTTACTGGTGGCTCATCGTAGCCTTTTTTGACATGAAAGATGACCATCTCGCCAGAGTCATATTAGAGATGCTCATTTCCTAGGAATAGCCCCCTGAATGAAGCCCAATGTTTATAGAGTATATATTTACCTTTTCATATAATTTTATATTGCCGATATTTTCATTAATAGCTAAAATGAAAATATCTTGTTTTATATTAATATCTGACTTATTAAATTAGCTATGTATGTAGGTAGGATGTAACAATTACACTTCTCACTGTTCTCGCTGTTGAAGAGTTGTGATTGGCTGTCCACCGTCGCAAACTACCTTGTTAACTACCGCTCTCTTGTTGGTGTCAGGCTGTACCTTGCACCTCGCTGGAGTAGCACGAGCGAGTTACGTGATCTTACCTCATGTGAGGACTGTTGTCGAGAAATCGTTCTCTCTCCACAGCTGGTCATCGCTTGACCAGCATCTCTCTCTCTCTCTCTCTCTCTCTCTCTCTCTCTCTCTCTCTCTCTCTCTCTCTCTCTCTCTCTCTCTCTCCAGATCTCTCTCTCGTCTCTGGTTGTTTGTTCGTTAGTTAGACTCTGTTTTGGTAGAGTATTGTTTTTCTGGTGAGTTGAAATATACTTCTTGTAACTCTGTGTAACTCTGTTCACAGAGCATAGTTCAGACTTAGTGAATTTTGACGTTTTACTGAGTTTGTGTGTCGAACTGACACTCTAAGTCAGCCTAGTTCCCAAGATAAAGCTTCTGACCTATTTTGTGTGGCATCTAAGAACCGTCGTAGTCGGGAATTTGGTTATGCTGAACTTAGATTCAGTATTAAGGAAGTTTTATGACTTTCGTGGAGGATCTGCTGATGGTCCCCAGTTAGGGTCGTTATTTTGTCTCCTTGTTCCTGACACTGTGCTGCTGCTTGTTACATTATTGCTGTTGGCGAATGATTCGTCATATTGTTCAAGCAAGCTGTTTTGATTGCCTTGTTGGTCAAGAAGATCGATTATTTGTGGACTAGCATCACTTTTTAAGTCTAAGAAGAGTCGAGTCTTACTGAGACATAACGAACACTTTGAGCACACACGCACACATTCACACACGCTTGTATATGCTAGTATTATTTTTATAATTGATGATACTGTACTAGACGGTATTAAAGAGTATTACTGTTACGAAATGTGTCTTCAGCACTATACTACTATATATACTATAACTTTGCATTACAAGAGATGTGTAGGAGCTTGAATCCTAAATTATATAAAATTCACTTACTTTGATTTTGTCCACCTAGACAACTTTGTTAATAAACATCTCAGTTTTTATTTCGTTGGATTATTATCACCTAGTTGTAACCCCAAAACTCTAATAATATTTACTCAACACAAGGGATAACTAGACCTGATCTTAATCCGACAACTTGTTACAAAA
This sequence comes from Cherax destructor, assembly GCA_009830355.1. Classification (NCBI taxonomy): domain Eukaryota; kingdom Metazoa; phylum Arthropoda; class Malacostraca; order Decapoda; family Parastacidae; genus Cherax; species Cherax destructor. Next base: position 98,556 of record WNWK01002636.1, on the reverse strand, counting down.
ACCAGAAACAGGCTGAATGCTAGAGGGGGAGACCTTCTAGTATTCTCAGGAGATGTCTATTCTTTATAGATATCCCCTTTTTGTAACAGTCCTTCTAAGAGGTGTACCATCAATGATAGTCATTCTATAAATATATAGGTGTAACATTAACTTTAGTCATTCTAATAGAAGTAACATCAAAGATAGTAATTTTAATAAGTGTAACATCAAAGATAGTATTTCTCAGAGGTATACCATCAGAGGTATAGCATCAAAGATAGTCATCTCAGGGAGGTATCCAGCGTATAACACCGTAGCTTCGTGCTGTACAAACACATCCAACCACACGTCCCGTTTTCTTGTTTGTTTTTTTCTAATTAGTTTGTGCGAAGCTTACCATGCTAAACAAGGGTGAAAGCCTAACACAGTGATCAAACAGGGAAGACGATGGGATGAGCCCACAAAAGTGAGTCCACACAGTGAGCCCACACACTGAGCCCACACGGTAAGTCCACACAGTGAGCCCACACAGTGAGCCCACACAGTGAGCCACGCAGTGAGCCACGCAGTGAGCCCACAAAATGCCACAATTCAGTTATATTTATCGGTCTAACGTTAGTTCCTTCCCCTCCACCTACTTCCTCCCCCTCCACCTACTTTCTTCCCCCACCTACTTTCTTTCCCTCCACTTACTTTCTTCCCCTCCACCTACTTCCTCCCCCTCCACCTACTTCCTACCCCTCTACGTTACCTTCAACATTCCCTTCCATACATTACTAGTAACTTCATATCTTCGTTAAATGAATAATGTCCTAATTACATATAATGTAAATATGCATAATGTAATGAGACATAATGTAATTTGAATGAGTCAACTTGAGTTAAAAAAAGAATTTGCATAAATGAATATCGCATTTTTGTGGTAATTACGTTGACAGTGTTTGTGTACTGCGCAGGCTCGGTCTTTTTTAATTACTTGTGATTAAATTAATGACTGAATTATTTATTTTTAGCTGTTCTTGTTTTACTTTCAACTGAGGAAGAACTTGTGCTGACGTGGGTTGTGTATCCTTGACGTACTCACCTGTTTGTACTCACCTGTTTGTACTCACTTATTTGTACTCACCTGTTTGTACTCACCTGTTTGTACTCATCTGTTTGTACTCACCTATTTGTACTCACCTGTTTGTACTCACCTATTTGTACTCAGCAGTTTGTACTCACCAGTTTGCACTCACGTGTTTTTGGTTGTTGTCGTTACTAGGTCCTCTCTCTCCCTGCTCCAAGAGCTTTATCGTACCTCTTCTTAAAGCTATGTGTGTGTGTGTATGTGTGCGTGTGTGTGTGTGTGTGTGTGTGTGTGTGTGTGTGTGTGTGTGTGTATTAGACAAAGACAGACTGACAGAGAAAGAGACTGAGAGAGAGAGATTAAGACGGAGACTAAGAGAGACTCAGAGTATCTCCCAGGACTCAGGATGCGTGGAGCAGCAGCAACGACAACCACCTCGCACCAGAGGGTAAGTGGGGTGTTAAACTATCCCTCGGAACGAGGCCGTCAGCTGGCCGAAGGACTTGTAAATTCAAATTAATGGCATGCCAAACTTGGGATTAACACCGATCCGATGAACGTCATTTGCTGTGGGATGAGCAGTCACTGACACACACACACTCGCTTGTTTATCCACAAATTAAAAGTTGCGGCGCTCATGACTCTTTCCGGTGATATTGGATCATGGGATTTTGTGGCTCAGTTCGATTTTTTTCATTGGCTACTTTGATGTAATGGTGATCAATATTTAACAGCAATAGTAGATATAAAATGGATGGGAAATGTGAGCAGGCACGTACATACGCTGATGTATGTATGAATATATATATCAATGCAACCACGAAACAAGTGGTATTAATGCAATTAACAAACTGCGGCTGGCCAGGGATCGAACCCGTGTTATTTTAGCCACACACACACACATACACACACACACACACACACACATACAAACACACACATACACACACACACACTCACACACACATACACACACACACATACACACACACACACACTGGATGAAAGAAGGGTTAGAGGAGACATGATAACGACATACAAAATACTGCGGGGAATTGACAAGGTAGACAGTGACAGGATGTTCCAGAGAGGGAACACAGAAACAAGGATACACAACTGGAAGCTGAAGACTCAGATGAGTCAAAGGGATGTTAGGAAGCATTTCTTCAGCCACAGAGTAGTCAGGAAGTGGAATTGTCTAGAGAAAGATATAGTGGAGGCAGGAACCATACATAGTTTTAAGACAAGGTATGATAAAGCTCATGGAGCAGGAAGAGCAGAGACCCAGTAGCGGACAGCGAAGAGGCGGGGCCAGGAGCTGAGTCTCGACCCTTGCAACCACAATTATGTGAATACAATTAGGTGAGTACACACACATGACGGAAGGAATAGACTCAGAAGTGTCCCATTTTGCAGATGATTTGAAGTTGATGAGAAGAATTCAATCGATCGAGGACCAGGCAGAACTACAAAGAGATCTGGATAGGCTGCAAGCCTGGTCCAGCAACTAGCTCCTGGAGTTCAACCCCACCAAGTGCAAAGTCATGAAGATTGGGGAAGGGCAAAGAAGACCGCAGACGGATTTTAGTCTAGGGGGCCAGAGACTATGAGTATAACACCGGGCACATCTCCTGAGGCGCACATCAACCAAATAACTGCTGCGGCATACGTGCGCCTAGCAAATCATAGAACAGCATTCCGACATCTCAACAAGGAGTCGTTCAGGACCCTGTACACCGTGTACGTTAGGCCTATATTGGAGTATGCAGCACCAGTTTGGAACCCGCTCCTAGCCAAGCACGCAAGGAAACTAGATAAAGTGCAAAGGTTTGCAACAAGACTAGTCCCGGAGCTAAGGGGCATGTCCTACGATGAGAGGTTAAGGGAAATCAACCTGACGACGTTGGAGGTCAGGATATATAGAGGGGATATAGTAACGACATATAAAATACTGAGAGGAATCGACAAGGTAGGCAGAGACAGGATGTTCCTGTGATGGGACACAGCAACAAGAGGTCACAATTGGAAGTTGAAGACTCAGATGAATCACAGGGATGTTAGGAAGTATTTCTTCAGTCACAGAGTTGTCAGGAAGTGGAATAGTCTGGGAAGTGATGTAGTGGAGGCAGGATCCATACATAGCTTTAAGAAGAGGTATGATAAAGCTCATGGAGCAGGAAGAGTGACCTAGCAGCGACCAGTGAAGAAGCGAGTCGTTCATTACGACTTAAACTGAGTTCAAATATATTTCTTTTCAGGTACGTAGTACTAAAAGTGTCTTACTAGAATATTTATTCAAAGAGTTCAACGTTTCGGTGACAAATCCATCACCATCTTCAAGAATCATATTCCAAAACATGACAAAATAATGTACAAAACATATTAGATAATATAAATTACAATACACATTATCAAAACATAAGAAACTTAAAAAAATAGATAGACCAGTATGGAGTTGATGTTGCATCGTGCATCAATCAGGGAGTTGTTCTCCAAGACAAAATAAAAGACTAAACATGAACAGAAAACTGAGCTCAGTAAGTGAGGGCAAAAACAACAATTATTTCAGAGTATACAAGTTATTGCAAAATGATTTACATTTAGTCCAGGTTTAACTTATTTAATATGTATTCTCTCTATAATTTTGAAATCCAAAGTGTTATAAGCTTCGGCTGTAATTGTAAAGTCATCTGGACTAATTGTATGATTCTGAGATTCGGAATGAATTCTGGCAGCTGAGTGTGGAGTAGAGGTTTGCCCACTCTAGTCTTGAACACACACACACACACACACACACACACACACACACACACACACACACACGAGGGGGCAGAGGAACGGTTTATACCCAAAGGAAAAAGATTAAACGGGAAGGTCAGAAAGAGCCCCTGGTTTACCCAAAGGTGCAGGGAGGCAAAGACTCAGAGTGTCAGAGAATGGAAAAGGTACAGGAGGCAAAGGACCCAAGTAAACAAAGAGATTAGTCGAAGAGCAAGAAACGAGTATGCACAGGTACAGAGGGAGGCCCAGAAACAGTACGAAAATGACATAGCATCGAAAGTCAAGTCTGACCCGAAACTGATGTACAGTCACATCAGAAGGAAGACAACAGTCAAGGACCAGGTGATAAGACTGAGGAGAGAAGATGGGGAACTCACAAGTAATGATCAAGAGGTATGTGAGGAGCTCAACTTGAGGTTTAAGGAAGTATTCACAATGGAGGAAGGAAGGCAGCTGGGTAGACAGGACGGGGTTCGTCACCAACAAGGGATGTACGTGGCTAGGTGTCAGAGTGGGCGCCGGTGACGAGTGGGGTTCCACAGGGGGTCAGTCCTGGAACCAGTGCTGTTTCTGGTATTTGTGAACGACATGATGGAAGGAATAGACTCCGAAGTGTCCTTGTTTGCAGATGATGTGAAGTTGATGAGAAGAATTCAGTCGGACGAGGACCAGGAAGAACTACAGAGGGATCTGGACAGGCTGCAAGCCTGGTCCAGCAATTGGCTCCTGGAATTCAACCCCACCAAGTGCAAAGTCATGAAGATTGGGGAAGGGCAAAGAAGACCGCAGACGGAGTGCAGTCTAGGGGGCCAGAAACTGCAAACCTCAATCAAGGAAAAAGATCTTGCGGTGAGTATAACACCAGGAACATCTCCTGAGGCGCACATCAACCAAATAACAGTTGCAGCATATGGGCGCCTAGCTAACCTAAGAACAGCATTCCGACATCTTAATAAAGAATCGTTCAGGACCCTGTATACTATGTACGTTAGGCCCATACTGGAGTATGCAGCACCAGTTTGGAACCCACACCTAGCCAAGCATGTGAAGAAGCTCGAGAAAGTGCAAAGGTTTGCAACAAGACTAGTCCCGGAGCTAAGGGGTATGTCCTACGAGGAGAGGTTAAGGGAAATTGACCTGACGACATTGGAGGACAGTAGAGGCAGGGGGGACATGATAACAACATATAAGATACTGAGAGGAATTGACAAAGTGGACAGAGACAGAATGTTCCAGAGATGGGACACAGCAACAAGGGGGTACAGTTGGAAGTTGAAGACTCAGATGAATCACAGAGATGTTAGGAAGTATTTCTTCACTCACAGAGTTGTCGGGAAGTGGAATAGTTTAGGAAGCGATGTAGTGGAGGCAGGCTTAATACATAGCTTTAAGAAGAGGTATGACAAAGCTCATGGCGCAGGGAGAGTGACCCAGTAGCAGCCAGTGAAGAAGCGGGGCCAGGAGCTATGAATCGACCCCTGCAACCACAACCAGGTGAGTACAACTAGGTGAGTACACACACACACACGCACACACACACAGGGGCCAAAAGCTTTGCCTCGACCCCTATAACCACAACTAGGTGAGTACTGAGTACACACACACACACACACACACACACACACACACACACACACACACACACACACACATACACACACACATCACTCATACACTACTACCCACTCACCACTCATAAGGCAACAACAGCAATATACCAATAACAGCCTCCCCGGCGTGAGAGGAACTTATTCAGGGGTGTTATTACCACGGGATTAACGCCGTCCCCAGGTTAATATCCGAGTCTTTCTTCCACTAGTCCAGGATGGGAGGGATAATCCAGATGAGAGGAAAGATATTGTGTGTGTATATATATATATATATATATATATATATATATATATATATATATATGTAAGAGAGATAATGAAAGGTAGAAGTAAAGGGAAGCAAAGCTCAAGGATAGTTTGCGCCATCTTTGTTTATCTTTCTATAGACTACTGAGGAGAGGAAGAGGGAGATGATTCTCGTATGTTTGATGAGTGTGATTGTTGTGTCTGCGAGACGCAGAACTTTACATACAGTATTATGGCGCTCTGGGATACTTTGGTGTACTTAGTGTTTTAGCATATTTTGTGGGACGAATCTTTGATGCGAGACGTCTCTGTAGTTAACCTATTTAAGTCTAGTTCTATAACTGAATACAATTTCGCCTCACTACTGCCATGCTATGCATAGACTTTACAAAAGGGCACTGAGAATACGAATTTTCGTTCATTGGATTATTAAAATGGATACAGAGATATAGAAATTTTGAACATTTTGGTGGAACTGACCACTGAAGATGGTCTATACGAATCACTGTAGAACCACGTTGGAACAGGGACTGAAATAATGAAGGTAAACAAAATGGTCTGCTATATGTGGGAAGGATTTTCGACAGAATAAACCTTGAAAAAGAAAGGGATGGCTTACACATTAAAGGACCGGTTATAAGTGAACTTCCAGACCTTTCCACCACTCTCCTGTATTTACAAACCACCAGCAACTGCAAATAGATCAGAACGAGAACAACAAAGACTGGTGAGACCACAGAGAAACCCCAACCTTTCATAGGGGGCAGACTAAAGCCCCCTCGGTGGGAGACGGCCGACTTGTTGAAATTTTATATATATATATATATATATATATATATATATATATATATATATATATATATATATATATATATATATATATATATATATATATGCAGACTTACAGTCATAAGCAGGTGACTATCAGACAACAGTTCTCAGTTGCAATATAAGCATAAGCTTCAGCACCATAATTTTAAAACAAACATTCTCTCTGAACTGAAGAGAAAAAACATTGAGTAAAATCATAATATTTTACATGAAATGAAAAGCTTAATATTTCTGGATATTTTATGATCATCAATCCTTAACACATAACTGATAACAACACTTTATTTATTTTTTTACTTTTCACTACTTATTCTTCTCCGTCTCTCTGTCTCTATCTTTCTCACTGTCGCTCTCTGTCTACCCCTCTCTCTTTCTCTCTCTCTTTCCCTCTCCCTCCATATATTTATCAATCTATCTAGCTATCTATCTATCTGTCTCTATCTCTATATGTCTCTCTGTCTATGTCTCAATCTCTTTGTTTCTGTGAATGATTGAAAAACAAAAATATTTTACACAGTTCAAAGGTTGACTCACAAATTTCGTTTCTGAGAGGTGAGTGGCCCGCTTCAGCAAGACTGTACGCCTGTACTGTGTTGCTACCGTCAACCTACGCTGGTGTTGACGCAACATACACCCATGTTGATGCCGTACACGATAGTATGGGGGTCTCGTACTCAGGTCCTAATGCAATATACACTGTTGATGACGTCATATACACTCGTTTTGAGATTAAATACTCAGTCTGCTAGTTGTATACTTACAGACTATATACGCAATCTGTAATATGCTAACAGATTCGCGTCCTCGTTGCAGTGAGTCGTTACCCAACATTTCTCCAATCCAATTCCTCCTGCCCCTTCCTCCAATCCAATCCTTCCTGCCTCTTCCTCCAATCCTACTCACCTTCTCCTTCCTCCTAGTTGCCATTATGTATTGCTTCTCCTTTTTGTTTATGTTATTCCGCTTTCCACGGGAGCGAGTCTCCTCTTTATAATTATTCTCAGATGGAGGTGGTCACGCTTAAACGTTGAAATCTGTCTCTTTGACCTGGCAACAGTGTTCACTACCCCTCCCTCCCTCCTTTCCTCCCTCACCCTTCCTCCCTCCCTCCGTTCCTAGCCCTCCATCCCTCCCTCCGTTCTTCCCTTCCTCCGTTCCTCCCTTCATCCCTCCCTCTCTTCTTATCTACCTCCATCCCTTCCTTCCTCTCTCCCTATCTCTCTCCATTCCTGCCATCCCTGCCCTCTCTCTCTCTCGCCTTCTCTCCATCATATCCATCTGTACCCTCCTTACAAGCGTCCTTCCATCCCTCCTTCCTTTGCTTTCTCCCATCCCATCAACCCCCCTTTCCCATTTCTCATCTGTCTCACCAGATTCCATCCGACCCCTAGACCCCCTCTACAACCCCCTGGATCTTTCATACAACACGATTTGTAATCTCAGCAGAGTAGGTATTACCATCCTGGAGAAGGATTTATATGCTGAAGCCAGCTCTGTATGTCTGTCTGTCTCTCTGTCTGTCTGTCTGTTTCTCTCTCTCTCTCTCTCTCTCTCTCTCTCTCTCTCTCTCTCTCTCTACTGGCCGGGTTGACCGTAAATGATGCAATGCTGTAGCTAGATAAAAAAAATTGGAAGCCTCATTCATCAGCCTTAAATTCTTTCTTTTTCTGAATGTTAGTGTGCTGTGTATTTCTTGTTCATTTCCTGTTTCTCGTTTCTCTGTCTTCTCATTATTTTATTTCTTTAAATTTTGCTGATAAGACTTTGACTGCTTTTTTCACTTGAGCTTTTGAATCTTCTTCTTCTTCTTCTTCTTCTTCTTCTTCTTCTTCTTCTTCTTCTTCTTCTTCTTCTTCTTCTTCTTCTTCTTCTTCTTCTTCTTCTTCTTCTTTACGCTTCCTTCCCTTTTTTTTATATTGTAAAAGCCTTTAAAACAACGATATTTTCGCCCTTGTCTTCTTTCTTACCTCATTCTACCCATAGTTCTTCCTATTTGCAAATTTAAATACTTTTTTTTATTTATAGACCTGATAGGGCAATGAAAGATTTTCGAAAACTCGCGGTAAACATGACTGTTTGTCCTCTCGTTGGTTCTGCTATATAATAATAATAATAATAATAATAATAATAATAATAATAATAATAATAATAATATTACTGCTGGCTCCGCTTTGTTTGCTGGTTTTACTTTGATATTTAAAATATTATTTAAAAATCACTGAATCTACGTACCAGAGCCCCGTTTACCTGCATTATAATAGAGAGATTTACTGCATTTCAGATCAACTACAATATTTATGATAAGCAGTGTTGCTCCTAGCGGGTGTATTGCGCATGAGAAGCGCTAATCACTGATTGTGTTGCATTTCACGAAGCCTCCATCACCCCAGGTACAGAATGACCTGTGTGATACATTCAGTACCAGGGGTGGTAGAGGCTGATCCTAGCTCGCTCTCTGATCAGTCAGGTTGTTGTTTACTTCCTAGGAGACCTTGTTTATAGTTTGGTTATTTTATGATAGTCTACAGTTATCATTTTCGTTAAATAATTTTAGCAAGTCTGTTTTTCTTTAGAGACTCTATGTTAGTTTGGTTGTGCGGGGAAATAATTTAATTGTTAAGAACATAAGAAAGGAGGAGCACTGCAGCAGGCCTACTGGCCCATACTAGGCACGTTCTTCTCAAACCAAAACCCATTAACAAAAATATTCGTTGGTTGAATGTCATACTATGAAATTTAGTTTCTAGTCGTTTTGCACCATGATCTAGCATTGACTTACCTGCATGTTGCATGTTGATAAATGAGACACTTGTGCAACACCGTTTATTCAGGTTTATTCACCATTTATTTCAGGTAGTGTTGTGTTGCGTCTTACTCATGCGTATGCACATGAGTAAGACGCATGTACAGCACTAGTGTAGGTTTATTATCGAAACTTTTCTTCTACTCAGCAGGATTTTTTTAGCTGAATACACGAGTAATTTAAACGCTTGAGACAGCAGAAGTAGTTGAGACATAATTATGAGCTGATCAGCTCCTCAGTCTTGAAGTATTTTGAGGTGGTCAGTCCCTCAGTCTTGAATGGCGTTCACCTCCATAGTCTCAATATATCTGAAGCTGAGGCATGAGAATAGAGTCTTTCACGTTGGAGCCTTCCATTCGTATGACTGAACCAGCTGGATACAAAATATATTTTTAAAACTGAAGGGCGTATCTTCAGAAGTGTATCCACAGAGCTGTACTCACCTATTTGTACTCACCTATTTGTGGTTGCAGGGGTCGATTCATAGCTCCTGGCCCCGCCTCTTCACTGATTGCTACTAGGTCCTCTCTCTCCCTGCTCCATGAGCTTTATCAAACCTAGTCTTAAAACTATGTATGGTTCCTGCCTCCACTATGTCGCTTTCTAAGCTATTCCACTTCCTGACAACTCTATGACTGAAGAAATACTTCCTAACATCCCTTTGACTCATAGGAGTCTTCAACTTCCAATTGTGACCCCTTGTTTCTGTGTCCCCTCTCTGGAACATCTTGTCTCTGTCCACCTTATCTATTCCTCGCAGTATTTTATATGTCGTTATCATGTCCCCCCTAACCCTCCTGTCCTCTAGTGTCGTCAGGCCGATTTCCCTTAACCTTTCTTCGTAGGACAATCCCTTAGCTCTGGGACTAGTCTTGTTGCAAACCTTTGCACTTTCTCTAATTTCTTGACGTGCTTGACCAGGTGTGGGTTCCAAACTGGTGCTGCATACTCCAGTATGGGCCTGACGTATATGGTATACAGAGTCTTGAATGATTCCTTAGTGAGGTATTGGAACGCTATTCTTATGTTTGCCAGCCGCCCGTATGCTGCAGCAGTTATCTGATTGATGTGTGCCTCAGGAGATGTGCTCGGTATTATACTCACCCCAAGATCTTTTTCTTTGAGTGAGGTTTGCAGTCTTTGGCCACCTAGACTATACTCTGTCTGCGGTCTTCTTTGCCCTTCCCCGATATTCATGACTTTACATTTGGCAGGGTTAAATTCAAGGAGCCAGTTACTGGACCAGGCTTGCAACCTGTCCAGGTCTCTTTGTAGTCCTGCCTGATCCTCGACTGATTTGATTCTTCTCATTAACTTCACATCATCTGCAAACAGGGACACTTCTGAGTCTATCCCTTCCGTTATGTCATTCACATATACCAAAAACAGTACAGGTCCTAGGACTGACCCTTGTGGAACTCCACTCGTCACAGGTGCCCACTCTGACATCTCGTCACGTACCATGACTCGTTGTTGCCTCCCTGTCAGATATTCTCTGATCCATTGCAGTGCTTTTCCTGTTACGTGTGCCTGATCCTCTAGCTTTTGCATTACCCTCTTGTGAGGAACTGTGTCGAACGCCTTCTTGCAGTCCAAAAAATGCAGTCTATCCACCCTCTCTCTCGTGTCTTACTTCTGTTACCTTGTCATAAAACTCCAGTAGGTTTGTGACACAGGATTTTCCTTCCTGAAACCGTGCTGGTTGTCGTTTATAAGCTTGTGTCTTTCTAGGTGCTCCACCACTCTCCTCCTGATGATCTTCTCCATGACTTTGCATACTATACACGTCAGTGACACAGGTCTGTAGTTTAATGCCTCGTGTCTGTCTCCTTTCTTAAAAATTGGGACTACATTTGCCATCTTCCACGCCTCAGGTAGTTGCCCAGTTTCAATGGATGTGTTGAAGATTTGTGTTAGTGGCACACACAACATCTCTGCTCCCTCTCTAAGGACCCAAGGAGAAATGTTGCTGTGTTGAGTGGACAGTGCTGCTGCTGCTGCTGCTGATGCTGTGGCTGCTGTTGTTATTGCTGCTAATGCTGTGGCTGCTGTTGTTATTGCTGCTACTGCTGTGGCTGCTGTTGTTATTGCTGCTTCTGCTGTGGCTGCTGTTGTTATTGCTGCTACTGCTGTGGCTGCTGTTGTTATTGCTGCTACTGCTGTGGCTGCTGTTGTTATTGCTGCTACTGCTGTGGCTGCTGTTGTTATTGCTGCTACTGCTGTGGCTGCTGTTGTTATTGCTGCTACTGCTGTGGCTGCTGTTGTTATTGCTGCTACTGCTGTGGCTGCTGTTGTTATTGCTGCTACTGCTGTGGATGCTGTTGTTATTGCTGCTACTGCTGTGGCTGCTGTTGTTATTGCTGCTACTGCTGTGGCTGCTGTTGTTATTGCTGCTACTGCTGTGGCTGCTGTTGTTATTGCTGCTACTGCTGTGGCTGCTGTTGTTATTGCTGCTACTGCTGTGGCTGCTGTTGTTATTGCTGCTACTGCTGTGGCTGCTGTTGTTATTGCTGCTACTGCTGTGGCTGCTGTTGTTATTGCTGCTACTGCTGTGGCTGCTTATATAATGTTAGCGAGGCGTGTCTCACAGGATATGAAAATTTTGTTCATTTTTTTTTGCAATGTCTTCTTGGAATGGTTTTGTCGCCAATTTGAGTTTAGTCTGACTAAACTTGATCCATTTACTTAATATTTATAATAAATGTTCTTTGCTTCTTGTGTATGCCGTTCTCTATGCCGTTAATAATCTTGTCTTTCCTGGAATTTAAACGTGCTCACCTTTTCAAAGAAGTCTATGTTGCTCCATGGATACTTTTCAACATTATTTAGCGTTCTAAACGTACGTCTAATCACCGCTAAGAAGAGTAAGGAGATTAAGGAGAGGTCATAACACATGCAAACACTGGGGAGACTAAGAAAGTTTTATTGCTGTCCCCCATGTAACTCATTCGCTCTCCTTCCCACTAACTTCGTCTCGTGCCTTGTATTTTCCTCATTTGTAATATTTTCCAAGCCTCTAAAACCATAATTCGCACCACAGCTCTCTCTCTCTCTCTTTCTCTCTCTCTCTCTCTCTCTCTCTCTCTCTCTCTCTCTCTCTCTCTCTCTCTCTCTCTCTCTCTCTCTCTCTCTCTCTCTCTTCCTCTTCCTGCCAAAATTGTTGACTGTACACAGACTCCCATTCTGTGAGAAATGTGCAAAGGTCACGCAACACGTAACACAAGGTGGTATCTCTTAGTAAGGTCACACAACACGTAACCCAAGGTTGTATCTCTTAGTAAGGTCACACAACACGTAACACAAGGTGGTATCTCTTAGTAAGGTCACACAACACGTAACACAAGGTGGTATCTCTTAGTAAGGTCACACAACACGTAACACAAGGTGGTATCTCTTAGTAAGGTCACACAACACGTAACCAAGGTTGTATCTCTTAGTAAGGTCACACAACACGTAACACAAGGTGGTATCTCTTAGTAAGGTCACACAACACGTAACACAAGGTGGTATCTCTTAGTAAGGTCACACAACACGTAACACAAGGTGGTATCTCTTAGTAAGGTCACACAACACGTAACCCAAGGTTGTATCTCTTAGTAAGGTCACACAACACGTAACACAAGGTGGTATCTCTTAGTAAGGTCACACAACACGTAACACAAGGTGGTATCTCTTAGTAAGGTCACACAACACGTAACCCATGGCCATAGCGCTTACTAAGGTCACACAACACAGTCTAAATCGTATCTCTCAGTAAGATCATATAACACGTTTTCTGAGGTAGTTTTTCATAGTAAAGTTACATAATTCGTTGCGGTACAAGAGCTTAGTGTAGTAGTGGATTGAAGTGCAGGTGAGGAAACATGTAGGCTCTCCCAGTATATCCTGATAAATGCACGGCTTGATGATAGGCTTACTGCAGAGCTTTCCTTCATATTAAATAACGTATGTAGTGGCCAGAATATACCCCCCTTCCATGGCAGTCCAAGAGTTTGTACGTATTTCGGTGCCTATACACCTGTGGTTAAAATTAGGAAGCTTTACAATTCCCTTGGCTTTATATCTCTGGTTGTGTTTGCCAAGATGCATTACGCTTCCTCTGGCCATAAATTTATGATTATATATTTGGCCGGGTAATCGTATGTTTTCACAAGCCTTTAAATCTAACAGTATTAGCGAACATGTAGCTTATTTTCCGCAGTCGTAAATCTGTGAGTGTATTAGAGAAGCCTTTAAATCTGTGGCTGTATTGCCCAATATAGCCAGCGTGTTCCCTGGTTTGAAATCTGCGGATATAAATTAGCGAGGATCCGCTGCATGTGTGAAAGTAATAATCTTTCGAGATAATTTAGATTTTAATGGCTTCATCTGGCCGTTCGTTTCTTATGGTTATGTTTATGGCTGCTTTCGGCGAGCCTCTTATGGTTATGGCTATATTAAGTCACCCTGTTATGTCGGAAAATTCGGATTCTGCGAGAGAAAGAAGAGTGAATGATCACCGAGATTCTAACACTATTTCAAGGAACAAGAACACGAGAGAACTCACGTCAACAAATGTTTTATAGGTGAATATAACTCGATTGTATTCTCCTTCTGTTGAGGGCTTTTTTTTTTTTTACCCCTCTCATTGCCTGGCTGTATCACCGTCCTTCTGATGAAGAATTTCTCCTCCCACAGACACTTTTTGTAGAGTGTTTTCTCTTTCCAAAAGCACTTCTTACCGAGTGCTCACAAACTTTTCTTGCTTTTAAACATAAGTGAGCGAGAGTGAGTGTGAGAATGAGGATACTAACTTAATTTAAAGCTCCAGAAATGTGTATTTTTTACATGCAGAATATAAAGCTGACTTTAATGGCTTTTAAACTTTATTACCAGTAGATTACATGACCAATAATTAGATGTAGATGCTGTTCCAGGTACATAGATTTGAATTGGAAGCTGAACGACACTTCTGACAAAATTTGAATGAAGACATGAGTGAGGAGGAGCACCATGACAGCCAGAAGTGAGGTCAGTAAAGTGGGACACGGGAAGAGGGCAGAGGTTAGGTCAAGTTATTGTTAAAAAGTAAGTGGTATCATGATGCAGACAAGATGTATAAAGACACTTATGTTCAGTTCAGGACCCATATTATATGAAACGTTTCGCCACTCGTGGCAAAACGTTTCCTCTAATAAATGTAAAGAACTGTACACAAGTGTATTTTTGCACAAGTCACAAATGTCCTGAAAATTTCTGTGGAAACTAAAACTTAGTTAAAATTAATCCCCTGGTGATTTTAAGTGGCTTTCGATCCAGGATTCTCGATCCTTTTTTTTTACATCTTTGGATCCAACCCGATTATGTCCCATTCCCAAGGAGCTGTACGACCCCTGCGGGTTTAACGCCTCCTCCTAAATGTGTATAAACCAAGAGGGAAAGATCTCTGAAAATGGGCAAAATATCTGAAGTTCGGGTGGAAAGAGTTTTATTAATAAATCCAGAGTGATACGAAAGATTTTATACACACATGAACGTATGTATGTATGAATGTATGTATGTTCAATGCCCCTTATAAAGAAAAAAAAAGCGAAAGTATATACAACGAAATATCGCAGCCGGCAGGATTCGAACCCAGATCAGCAGCTCTCCACGAGTTAAGCTTAGCTCCCAACCTGACGCCTAAACCACTCGGCCATGTATGTATGTATGTATGTATGTATATATGTATGTATGTATGTATGTATGTATGTATGTATGTATGTATGTATGTATGTATGTATGTATGTATATATGTATGTATGTATGTATGTATATATGTATGTATGTATGTATGGCAAGAACGTTCCACCGAACGAATCTGTTGGGACCTCCTACTCATTTCTGCAATATTGCAAGCGCCTGTTGATGTGTTGATTGCAACACGAGAGGCCTAGAGCTATCATTCAACTCCCCCTTCTTGGCTTTGTGAAGGTTACCTCATAATACCAGAGCGATAAATGTGATATAAACATTTCGTAGGGGTAAGACGTTTCGCTCAGCGGGGACTTGATAAGTTAAGTCGCTGGTGGACGAGAGGCTTCAATTAAATGTCATAAACACATCGTAGCGGCGCTGAGCTGTGATCATCAAGATGGTAACTGACTGGATTATATGTGAGCGCTGGGACAAGGCGTTTGATCTCTGTCACTTGAACAGCCTCTCTTCTCTCTCCTTTATATTGCTGGTCTTGCTCTTCTCTATATCCCCCTTCATCACCTTCCCTTTTTTCCCCTCCTTCACACTCACACCCTGCCTTTCCCTTTTCTAAACGCCTCACAGCCTGCCTCTGTTCTCTGGCATATGCCTCACACCCTCTAAACTATCCCCTACCTCATTCCACACTCCCGAACATCCCCTTCCCTTGACGCCTACATAAATATCATTTCTCTACCTCCCACACGTCGTACATCCCATACCTCTAACCTCTCCCACATGGTCCAGACCTGTGTCTACCTCTTCCAACACACCTCACCGGCATATATAAAAAAGAAATATAAATAAGATACGTGAAAGAAAAAAAGCTAGAGAAACCTGTTCGAAAATCTACTATCACGACTTATATTTCTTAGTTCGTCATAGATAAGTTTGATTCTGTTGTAATAGTTGTATTTAACTAGTGGACCGATTGTTAGACTGTCTTCCTCTGTGAGGTCATTCGACAATTAGGAACATCTCTCTTCGTGTGGTAGGTCATCCAGGTCTGGTGTAAGACCTGGCCGCGGGGGCGATGCTCCAAGGAACCATCAACAGGTAATTAGGTAGCGAGCGACCAAGCGCATCACACGCTGAAGTTTCCTTATTCTTGAGACTGAAAATCCTTTTTCAAATTTCAAAGTATTTCTCTCAAGATCAAGAGACTACAAAGCGTAAGATTAAATGTTGTAATACCATGGCTACAACAAGTCAAAATAAATCCACAATTCCCTCATACTTTGTAATTTACATATAATTTGTCCATGTCTTTTTTAAGACATTTGCCAGAGTGCTTAAAAAATAGTATTCGACGCCTTGCTGTCCTAAGATTACCAATCCAGCACCTTACCTGCCCATTGCTTTAGAAGGAACAACCACTAACTGTACCTGTGGTTGTTAGTGGAGCGAGGCAGCGCTCCTTAAAAACCAATGTAAATTATAGTAGTATCAGTGGCTGGCATGTGGCAGCTCCAACGCTGTGCGACTATTCACGTAAACTCACACTTACGAAAACAAAAATTCAGACCACGGTCAAATCACAACCGAGGAGAAAAGAATTTGGGAGCTCACTTGTGTCTTGACAATGATCCAGGATGGACCGAAACATCGTTTTAACTTTCTCATTATAAGTATGAATATTTCTGTTGTGAATTTTTCCAGCCACGTTACTGTGACCTTGTATTCCTCAAATTGCGTGTGTTTTTGCAGATTTTTTAAACGAACGTATGCATTTCTGCCTATTTTAATAACTCTGTGGAACGTGTTTATGGGCAGTGACACACACACACACACACTCACACACACACACACACACACACACACACACACACACACACACACACACACGTGTCGCGCTCAAACAAGCCTTTGTTTTGATTTCGAAAATATTTCCCCGCGTTGATAAACAGATTAGGGAGTGAACGAGCGCCCCACATTGTTGATACAGCGCAGGCGTCCTCTAAATAGATTAGAAAAAAAAATATATATATATATATGAACAAAAATAACCATAGTTATTCCAGGGTTGAGTTTTTCACATTTTTTTTGCGTCTACGTAGCAACGCATGCAACAAGCAACGTAAACAACGAGTGTTTTATTTTCAACTATTTGGGATGCTGAAGTTATTAGAGAGACACATTGCGAACAGTGTTTATTTTGAAGACAGCGTTTCGCTCGCTCTCTTCGAGCAAAACTTTGTCCTAATAAAGACTTACTCTACTCTATCTCTATATTTTGTAGTATGAAGAAAAATGACTGCCTACAGTTTGAGGGACATGTACACGAAAGGACACTTTTATTGAATATCTCAATCACTTCGGTCCCAGAACATAAAATATCTTCACATCCATGTTTCTCGTATGTCTCTGTGACCAATATTTATTGACACTGCCAACCACTGAAGCGGCAGTTTACTGCATATGAAGGACACGCCATATCAATTACCATATATATCACTGAGCAGCAAATACAGCATCGTGCATTGTTAAGCTGGCACTGTGGTACACTAAGACTATTATACTCATGCAAAGCGTGTAAGGGTCATATAACTCATGGAGAATCGGAGGAAATCAGGCATGATCTAAAGAAGATAACTCAAATATCACGAAGCTATCCCAGTCTCTTGGCTTTCTGGATCGCTATTATTCTAAGTCTTGTCTAGGAGCTTATTGGGTCAGGTACCATGCGGAGATTCGAATCCTCCAGCGTTTCACACTACTATTTTTTTTTAATGGCCCGGAGCCATAGCCCAGTCGAGACTACCTCTCTGCTTCCTTGTAGGAGTTCATAGGTTCTAACCTGAAGCATTTCGCAAATATACATGTTGGGTAAAAAGATCTTCAGTGGCATCGAGATAGCCTTTTTGTTCCTGCAGGGGCATGTGGAAGAGGATAAGCCAGACGAGTGTTGAAGTATTAAGCCGAGCCTTAGTCAGATCCATTGTTGTCCTGGTACTCCAGCTTGGTCAATAACGAATTTCAAGAATTGGTGTTTTTTTGCTGGTCATATCATAATAGCTGGAGTGTTTAGGGAAGATTTAATTTAATGTGTGTGTGTGTGTGTGTGTGTGTGTGTGTGTTCCTTGGGATTTTCCCATGTACATCACCCGGTTTCTGCTTTTGAAGGGAGATGCTTCAGCGCTGGTAAAGGGCTCTGGGATCCAACGAATTGCAGTACGATTCCCTTCCAAGAATCAAAACTTGATTGCCTCCTATCCGCAAGGAACCGTATGACCCTTGCAAATTTAACGCTTACTTACTTATGAATAATCTCTCCACGGTCTCCTATCCCAGTCCTCCAGGTGCATGACTTCTCTTTTATTGCGATTAAAATTCACCATCATTTTATTCTCCCATTCCTGGTGTCTCCTCCTCCTCCTCCTCCTTCTCCTATAACCCTCCATTCTCCTTTGTTTGTATTTCCCTGTATTATTTTGGCATCATCTGCAAACAAGGATAAATAAGAGATTATTATTCTTAATACGACACATTATGAAGCATAAAGCATTTTAGTATGAAGACGTTTCGCCCACCGGTGAGTTCATCATTTCTCACGTCGTGAGAAATGATGGCTGCTGGTGGACGAAACATATTTTCAATAAAATGCAACAACTCTCATGTTGCGTCTTAATAAGTTTCGTACTTGTCAGTGTATAACATCATGGATATACATTGTCTTTGTTGTCAGGATAATAATATGCGCTTGAAACAGCGTGGGGGACTATGGCCCTTGCGGGACTCTGCCAGTTATTCTTCCAGTTACTATACCAGTTACTCTTACATTACTCTGCCAGTTACTCTGTTAGTTACTCTAAAAGTTACTGTGCCAGTTACTCTACCAATTACTCTCTCCCAGTTACTCTACCAGTTACTTTTCCAGTTACTCTACAAGTTACTCTGCCAGTTACTCTACCAGTTACTCTGCTAGTTACTCTCCCATCCCGATGTTTCGTTAAAATCACACATCCATCTTCTAGTGATAAAACGAGATAATTGCAGAAAAGTCTCTTATTTTGACAACATTCTGTTCTGAACTCTCTGTTAGGTCAGTGAAATGACTTATCTTAATGATAATACAAAACTGAAAAGTAGATCAAATATATATGTAACACTTGGGAGCGTTTTTCACCTCCTCTCGTTTTCCATCAATTATTTTCCGCATTGGATGGATGAAAATCACTCTGCATGATGAAGGTACTCAAGTGTTGCACATGTGTTGCATTGAGCTGATGGAGCCCAACGCAGGAAAAAGTGTTGCCATAGTGAAAGTGCGATATGCGCTTGTCTATTATTCATTGCTGTTGGCAGCACACTTTTCTATTGTCTCACGTTCGTTATGTTCTGCATATTTTTTTTTACGTATGTGTGTACCTGGTGTTGACATTAAAACAAACGTGGTCGATGACGCACAGCACTGCGCAATACCCCACCACCAACAGTGCGATAAGACTGCCGTAAAAGCTGGAAAATTGATCAAAATATATAGTCCGCCCTGAAACATGTTTAGGTACGCAGTCATCGTAATAACTGTTGCCCAATTTATGCTTATCGCTGTTAAAAAAAATAATTGGCTATTAATTTGCAAATTGGTTGTGTGACCAATCAACCGGGCTCCACCTGGCTGGCGCACACCTGGTGTACATGGGGGTGAAGGCTTTGTGACAGGTATGAATGAGGGGGAAGGACCAGGGGATTGGAGAGAATACTTGTAGAGTGGGATTCATTGGAGTGGTTGTGATTCCCTGTGTGTCTCTCTGTCTGTCTCTGTCTCTCTATGTCTCCCGTTCCACACACACACACACACACACACACACACACACACACACACACACATTTCCTTTTTTATTCCATTTGTCCCCCTTCCAACTCTTTATATTTTTTTCTTAAATCGTATGTGCATATAAAATTTTTGGAGAACTATGAGAATCAGTCCAGTATAGCAAGAGTTCAACATTGACTATGTAAAGTTTCTGTATATATTTCATCATCTAAAATTACATCACATAGTCCTGGGTTACTTTTACAGAAAAGCACAGACGTGAAGCTCCAATGATAACTCTCTTAACTGCAACAATACTCCGGGTTTTAAGGTGCACACACACTCTACTTTCCACTGCCAATGTGCACTCACAATATACGTCCGTGCTCCAAGTGCACAAACTACTTTCCAATCTCCGAAATTAAAGCCCAGCCAAGCAGTTTCCCAGAATCCATTCAACATTATCACCATGATAGCACTCTAACAGCACGTCAAACCTCGATTCGTCAAGTCTCAAATGTCTAGTTTTCCGGACATCAAAAACCGTCTCGCGCCTTCCTTCAGAGACAAGGAAGAGCGAGACAATCCTTGTTACGAGGCATTAAGGACCGTCTCGCGCCTCCTTGAAACAACCAACACCAGGTCCTCTCCTTTGAAAAACATCATCCTCCACTATAGTTTCGTCTCCTATCGATGACGTTAAGGATCGCCTCTCTCATTAAGTACCAATATCCTCCATGGTTGTCTCGCATCCCTTAAAAGAGACGTTTAAAACTGTCTCGTATCCACATTTTCTTTTCAAGACAAACATCTCTCGCAAGTCGCAGATTAATCTCGCTCTTCTCATCACTGGCGAATAAATTCAGACTGATGGCCAGCTGACGAACCTCTCCTTCATTAACCTCTGATTGAGAGAGGAAAAAAAATATTTTCTCGTCTCCTTCCCGTCCGCATAATTAGGCAGGACCGTCTTGTGAAGGATAATCGTGAGGAACGCTGAAGAGAACGATGATTACCTGGAATGTCGATGAGTAGGTTGATTTAGAAGTAGGAAATGTGTTTGCAGCGAGAGATTACCCCTGGCGTTGGATAATTAGCTGCACCTGTTTCTCGTCTGCATCTTGAGTGGGTTGACGAGGAGCGAAGGATCTGGATAGTGTGTGTGGACGGGGAGATGAGTGGGTGGGGGGAAATATAATTGACAGGTGCTACATGTGGGTGGATAAATGGACGAGTGGCGGGAGTGATGGTGTGAGGATAAATAGATGGAAAGGTGAGGGATTTGTGGGAGGGTGGATAGATGGACTGTCTTTTTTTAGATCTGAATGGGTGGCACCTGTTGACATGAAGTACATTTGTCAGTGGATGAGGGATGAGACATGTACAGGTGTATGGAGGTGGTGTGAGAGCGAGTGCTGCGGTGAGGTTGGTGTGTAATGCGTGTGGATGGGTGGCGACATATGGTATGGGGTAATGTTTGTCAGGGTGACGGGTTGGGATGGTAGTAACCAGTCCAGCAAAATTACTTGCTTTCCCTATTCACCATCTGTATGTACTCGCTCAGGATCGTGCTTTATCTATTCTCCTCACAGAGCTCAATCTTGCTTGGAACGTTGTTTAAAAAGGTCTCCCTCTCTCTCTCTCTCTCTCTCTCTCTCTCTCTCTCTCTCTCTCTCTCTCTCTCTCTCTCTCTCTCTCTCTCTCTATCTCTCTCTCTCTCTCTCTCTCTCTCTCTCTCTCTCTCTCTCTCTCTCTCTCTCTCTCTCTCTCTCTCTCTCTCTCTCTCTCTCTCTCTCTCTGCATTACGTGACTTTACTCTCAGATAATCTTGTCTTTATTTCTGGATATATCTTTGCTGAGGGACCTAAATAATATCTACGTTGAAATATTGCTCTGCCTGCCTCGTATTTTAAATTTATTACAAGATTTCGCCTGGAAACATTTCATTTGAGAATGAATACTTGCATGGTCACCTTGAGTACATAAACTGCAACTCTGTAAGATCTTGCAGTTTATTTGGCTGCTAGTGGTGAAAATAATTGGTTTAAGAGTTTGCATGATAAACCGTTGTTTTGATGTTACTCTGACGGAGGACCAGGAAGATGGTGTGGGTTGTGAGATAGGAAAGGGAGGGACTAATTATAAGGGAGGAGCAATTAGGAGGCTGGGAAAGAGATTAACGATAATATGAGAGGAGAAGGGAGATGGAGAGTGGAGAAGGGGATGGAATAATTAGGGCTATAAAGAATTTTGAGGGATAGAATGTAGTACCGAAGCTGAGAGGTAAAGGAGAATAATGAAGGAGGATGCAGATGATTGCACAAAACGACCGATGATAGAAGAAGGATACGATGACAGGAAAGGGGAAACGAAGGAAGAAAGATAAGATGAGGGGGGGATGGAAGAGTGGAAAAGGGACAACGATGAGATAGAGTGAGGGGAAAGGGAGGATGATTTATAAGCATTGATGGGAGAGGAGGGAGATGAAGACGTCACATCTCGGACAGATTACTAATGAAACACATCAGTCGTGTGTACCGTCGTTGGTGATACTCGGTCTTGTTGGTGGTACTCGGTATTGTTGGTGGTACTCGGTCTTGTTGGTGGTACTCGGTATTGTTGGTGGTACTCGGTCTTGTTGGTGGTACTCGGTCTTGTTGGTGGTACTCGGTCTTGTTGGTGGTACTCGGTCTTGTTGGTGGTACTCGGTCTTGTTGGTGGTACTCGGTCTTGTTGGTGGTACTCGGTATTGTTGGTGGTACTCGGTCTTGTTGGTGGTACTCGGTCTTGTTGGTGGTACTCGGTCTTGTTGGTGGTACTCGGTCTTGTTGGTGGTACTCGGTCTTGTTGGTGGTACTCGGTCTTGTTGGTGGTACTCGGTCTTGTTGGTGGTACTCGGTCTTGTTGGTGGTACTCGGTCTTGTTGGTGGTACTCGGTCTTGTTGGTGGTACTCGGTATTGTTGGTGGTACTCGGTATTGTTGGTGGTACTCGGTCTTGTTGGTGGTACTCGGTCTTGTTGGTGGTACTCGGTCTTGTTGGTGGTACTCGGTCTTGTTGGTGGTACTCGGTCTTGTTGGTGGTACTCGGTCTTGTTGGTGGTACTCGGTCTTGTTGGTGGTACTCGGTCTTGTTGGTGATACTCGGTCTTGTTGGTGGTACTCGGTCTTGTTGGTGATACTCGGTCTTGTTGGTGGTACTCGGTCTTGTTGGTGATACTCGGTCTTGTTGGTGGTACTCGGTCTTGTTGGTGGTACTCTGTCTTGTACTCACAATGGTACTGTTGTTTGTTTCACAGTGCTAAGTCTTATTGACCTCTTTTGCTGATGATGGTGGTGGTGTCCTGGTGATGGTGGTGTCCTGGTGATGGTGGTGTCCTGGTGATGGTGGTGTCCTGATGATAGTGGTAGTTTCCTGGTGATGATGGTGGTGGTGTTCTGATGATAGTGGTGGTGTCCTGGTGATGATGGTGATGTCCTGATGATGATGGTGGTGTCCTGATTATGATGGTGATGTCCTGATGATGATGGTGGTGTCCTGATGATGATGATGATGGTGTTCTGATGATGGTAGTGGTGTTTTAATGATGATGGTGGTGATGTTCTGATGATGGTGGTAGTGTCCTGGTGATGATGATGGTGGTATCCTGATGATAGTGGTGGTGTCCTGGTGATAGTGGTGGTGTCCTGATGATGGTGGTGGTGTCCTGATGATGATGGTGGTGATGTCCTGATGATGACGGTGGTGGTGTCCTGATGATGATGGTGGTGGTGTCCTGATGATGATGGTGGTGGTGTCCTGATGATGATGGTGGTGGTGTCCTGATGATGGTGGTGGTGTCCTGATGATGATGATGGTGCTGTCCTGATGAGGGTGGTGGTGGTGTCTTCATGATGGTGGGGTGTCCTGATGACGATGATGATGATGTCCTGATGATGATGGTGGTATCCTGATGATGATGATGATGGTGTTCTGATGATGGTAGTGGTGTCCTAATGATGATGGTGGTGATGTCCTGATAATGATAGTGATGTCCTGATGATGTTGATGATGATAATGGTGTAATGATGATGGTGGTGTTGTCCTGATGATGAGGGACTTGTCCTAATAATGATGTCCTGATGATGGTGGTTATCTTATACTCCTGGAGATAAATTGAGAGAGAGAGAGAGAGAGAGAGAGAGAGAGAGAGAGAGAGAGAGAGAGAGAGAGAGAGAGAGAGAGAGAGAGAGAGAGAGAGAGAGAGAGAGAGAGAGAGAGAGAGAGAGAGAGAGAGAGAGAGAGAGAGAGAGAGAGAGAGAGAGAGAGAGCAGGACAGGCATACAAACGGCAGGGAAAAACAGAGAAAGCTAAAAACAGAGAACAAAAGAGTAGAATACATAGCCTACAAAAAGAGAGAATGCTGAATAGAACTATCTCCCTCACAGTACATTATGATAATCATGCTGCAAGTCATGAATATTCCAAGCATGACAAAATAACAAGAGAGGATCTGATGACGTCTCCATTACAGAATAAATTCAATAGATTTAGGTGTCATTACCTTTCCAATATTGCAGCGATTTTTCAGTGTGTTTAGAGGTGTATCGCACCGAGGAATAGCGATACTTTATGAACCTGATGGAGGCTTACATGAAGGAAGGGAGGGAGGTAGAGTGGGAGGGTGTTAGTTAAGCTATGTTAAGCCTCGTCTTGCAATGAGGGAGGCGGTGAGGGAGAGAAGGAGAGAGGGAGGAAGGGAAGATGGGAAGAGTAAGCTCTGGCCATACATGGACCTATTTTACAGTGAGGGAGAGAATGGGGGAGAAAGGAAATGAGGGAAGAAGGAAATGAGGGAGGGAGGGAAAGAGGGAGGGAGGACATGAGAGAGGGTATTAGTCATGGCAAACGAGAGTCGCTTCCTACACTGATGAAGGTACGGAGGGTGGGGTGTTAATTCTGACTATGATAAGGGACTTACACCGACGAGGGGAAGGTTTGTTCTGGCTTCTGAGAATACAAGACAAATATCTGAAGGAGGCGGTGCTTCTCCGAGCCTCCCTCTACAGATTAATATTTATATGCAAATAAGTCATATGTGAAGAATTTACTGTTACGTCTTGCGTTCCCTGTAGAAAGGTGTGACACCCTTGTTCATGTTTTTTTCTGTGTAACCTTCACACAGAAAGTTCGCTTTTAAGAGGGTTGCAGTAAGTCACTTTCTGCACGGCCTAAGCCACCACCAAAATAGGTGTTACATAGTCTAGATTAGATTAACCAAATTTTGTTTAATAGCTCTTTACGTTTAGTTAACCACGAATGACTAAATTAATTGTACATACGGGAGCATATCGTCTGGCAGCGTTGAAAATACAGTAGTCGTTTGTATATTTGGAATAGTATACCCGTTATTTGAGTTTCTAACACACACACACACACACACACACACACACACACACACACACACACACACACACACACACACACACATACACACACACACACACACACCACTGATTACCTCACTAGTAATGTCAACACGATGCTTCTCCCCAAACAGGGAAGATTTCTCAATTGGGTTCTCTGAGGTTATTGGCTGCGGATGATGGATGGCTGAGGGGATGACAGTCTTGTATTTACGTTTCATTTTTATCGCAGTGTTGAAAGACGTCTCTTCCCTGTATTCAAGGTTCTGATGAGAACTGTTTCTCGTAATTTAATTCTGTATTTAATGCGTGTATATATTTGTGTAATCTACTCGTAAAAAAGTTTCTTAATGATACTGTACGAAATATGGAAACATGTATCCTCTCAGGAAAGATGAGAACCCGAGGCGGCACTTTTACTGTTAGTGGACATTTGTGGGACAACTGTGGGACTTTTTTGGTACAACCGTTGGACATTCGTGGGACAATTAATCTTTACCAAGATTACCAGCTTCAGGTTACGATCTGGTGGAGATTTAATGTAGCAACGAGTTAATTTAGAGTTGACATTTATGGATTTTAGTGTTATCGTTTGCCTGTGTAATATCTGTGTTGTTTTCGTGTGCATTTATGTGATCTTTGAACTGTTTATAGTTGAATCTGATGACTGTTTAGCGCTTCATAATTTGAATTAAACATTTAGTACATCTGAATATTGCACAAAGATATCGTATAACTTCTTTTTTCTCGTGGACTTAAAAGAATATTGTCAATATTGATATTAATTATTAGAATCAGTGACCCGAGGAATAATGCATAAATATTAACAATCATAAATGCTTTAAAAAAAGTATGTGTGAATAGTTCAATTGAGTCTATATCCACTTAGCAATACTTGCAAATTTGTTTTTAGAAGCATCATTATCAATGCGTTTCAGTCTGTTAAAGCATTTTAAAGCGGTCTGCAAGACGAACTTCCAGGTACTGTGTTGCGCCAGCAGAAAATTGAAATATATGACTGTAGCCAATTAGTAAAGGTCTACGGAACTGTCATGTTAGGTTTCAGTTACTTAGGCTGCGTACGGACTTCCACCTGCTTCATGTTATAAGATAAATTTTATGCTTCAGCTAGTTGGGGAAAGTAATAGATGAGTTCTAAAGCGCTCGGCTCACAATCGAAAGTTCCTGGGCTCAATTCTTTGTCGGGAAAACGAGTGGGAAAGGCTGCCCTCCCAGCTTCCCTGTTACTCGTCTGATATACCACGGTTTTAATCAACTGTTGTGGATGGTAGCCTATAGGACAGGTAGTATGCTACAGGTAGCAGCTGGGTCTGCAAAAAACGGCTGCTATAGGATAACAGTTTTTAACCAATTCAAATAACACCGTCTCATGTAGAACATTTACTCAAATTAAGTCCTTAATATTAACTCATGACTGGCCTTGACGGCCACATACTGCCTCATGTGTGATCATACACACACACACACACACACACACACACACACACACACACACACACACACACACACACACACACACACATGAACGTTTGCAAATATATGAATGAAGAAATGTTTATTAAAAAATAATGAACAGTAGCTAAATATAGAGCAAAAAAATATTAGGTTAAATAAGGGAACATTAATATCTGAATAAGAATATATAAAAGGATGCATAAATGAATAGCATTTATGGATAAGTCGATAAAAATTGGGTAAACAGATCTATTGAAAAATACATTTTGATGTAGGAGAGAGAGAGTAGAGGTGTGGTGAGTGACTGTCCTACACTGGTCTCTGTACGTAAAGAAAAACACACAGATTTTTCACCTGCAAGAACTGACTGCGTTGGATAATAATGTGTGAGTGTGTGACCAGTCACCGTTTGGCGAGGTGACGCACGCCACACTCGCGACGCACGCCACACTAGCGACGCACGCCACACTAGCGACGCACGCGACGCACGCCACACTAGCAACGCACGCGACGCACGCCACACGGATTTTACATACAGCACCTTACCGTTGTAACATTAGTGCCGCTCATTCGTTATAACCTGTTAATATCACCAACACCCCTCCCCTCCACCCATGCATGTGTCACACTAACGTGTTACACAGTGGTATCACCTGTATCATCCCCCTCTACCTTCCCTAGGTGTCATGTTGAGGTGTTATTAGTGCACTTCACCTGCCTGGGTTATATCACCCTCCCCCAGGTGTGGTTCTCGGTGTGGAGGTACTTCTCACATCCACACCTGGTTAATCTTCCCCTGGGGTTACTATGTGATTTCCCCCCCCCCCCTGGGGTCGTGTTCAGTGTAGTGTGTGACAACTTTCATCACCTGGGTTAAGAAAGATTTTGATAATAATTTATTTACAATTATAAATTGAGAATGATTAGTCTTTTTACGTAAATCCATTGCAAGAGAAACAAAAGTTCAAAAAGACTTTCTCTCCGTTTATCTCTCTCTCTCTCTCTCTCTCTCTCTCTCTCTCTCTCTCTCTCTCTCTCCTCTCTTCTCTCTCTCATACTCTCTCTCTCTCATCCTTATACCATTTCCTCTCTTTTCTCTCTCTCCTTCTCCAATTCTCTCCCTTCTGCCTAATTTACCTTTATAGTCGTCTTCCATTTTCTTCTCTGCCGTCTTCCTCTCCATTTTTCTTCTTTCTCCCTTCATTTACCTTCATCATCTTCTTACCTTGTCTCCTTCTCTCATTTCCTCGTCTTCTCCTCTCCTTTCCTGCTCTTCTTTCCATCTGCTTTATTCCTATTTTTCCTATCATATCTTTGTTATAGCCTCTTCCTTCTCTCTCTTTTCCTTCTCCCCATCTCGCTACATCCTCTGCTCTTCCTTACTCATTATCTAAATCCAAGCCTGAGCAGTAATCTGTAAAGTCACGCTTTCTTTACTTATGGTTTCTAGACACACCTGACTCGCTGGTAACACGTTGTTTACTTATGGTTTCTAGTCACACCTGACTCATTGGTAACACGTTGTTTACTTATGGTTTCTAGTCATACCTGACTCATTGGTAACACGTTTATTTTTGGTTTCTAGTCATAGCTGACTCATTGGTAACACGTTTACTTGTGGTTTCTAGTCATACCTGACTCATTGGTAACACGTTGTTTACTTGTGGTTTCTAGTCACACCTGACTCATTGGTAATACGTTGTTTTCTTGTGGTTTCTAGTCACACCTGACTCATTGGTAACACGTTGTTTACTTGTGGTTTCTAGTCACACCTGACTCATTGGTAATACGTTGTGTTCTTGTGGTTTCTAGTCACACCTGACTCATTGGTAACACGTTGTTTACTTGTGGTTTCTAGTCACACCTGGCTCATTGGTAATAAGGGTTGTCACAGTGGTTTAGCACACCTGACTCATTACACGTTTTAGTGTTTCATCACATGTAGTATATAATATATATTATATATATATATATATGATATATAATATATATATATATATATATATATATATATATATATTTTATTTTTTTTTTTATATATATATATATATATATATATATATATAGGTTTCAAAAAACTTTAAATGTTTGTTTTAAAGATTGTGAAATATTATCATATAGAACAAAAGGAGAAATTTTGTATCTGTTTCAAAGTCTCAGAATATAAATCTGAAACTTGGTAATCCTTAAAAAGCTTCAAAATACTCGGCTCTCACAGTTCAATATTATATATATTTTATGTACTTGAGGGACAAATAATAGAGCTGATAATGGTACAAGAAGGAACTGTCTCTCAGTTTTCAGTTATAATTTGCGAGTTAGGTTTCAATTGTCACTTTAAATGTTAAATTTGCAAGAACTTCGCTGTATTAGGTGACATTTTGAAAATCTTGAAAATTGTTGTGATAATTCGAGTGTCATTAAAAATATACGAAAAAGAAGGGAACTCTTAGAGTAATTGTTTCTTTCCGAAACCGTGCCAGCATTATTCTGTGTAGAGATGTGTCCTGGGGCAACAGGCAAACACTTGGGAACAAAGACCCGTTTCGCCCGGGAGCGAAGCATTATGCAAACTGGAGATTTATTTTGCTTTATGTGTCATTATTACATGACTAACGATGTTAATTTCTCCACAAATTAACGTCGACGTCATTTACATTTTGCGGAAATGCAATCTTAATACTCTTAATAATATCGAGTTTCACAACGGCAAAAATCTGCATAATCAAATTAACATCGGCTGACAATTCACACAGCCTATTAACGAAAAAAAAAGTTAAATTATAATTTAGAAAATAAAGCTCTTAATGGGCCAGTCTGCTGCCACTATTTTGTAATTTAAATACGAGGTAAAAATTTCATATCAGTAGGCATAATTTGTATATAGATTATCTTTAGGTTACCTGTAGTCGCTTCTATGGGTCACCGGTCCCGCGGTCCTGTCCCAGAAAAGGCCTCCGGGGTTGCTGCCCTGATCGCTTATGCTGTTGGTGCCCGCATCCTGCTCTGACTCACAGTATAAACTCCTCATGACTCTTTACATTAATTTACGGGAAGAGATTCAGCAAAAAAATGATTGGAGTGACCACTTCGGTGCATTGTGTAAATACCTGACGGCGCTGTCACCGCTGCTGTAAGTGGAGAGTGGTTAGCTTTTCGTGGCTTAATTAATCCAGGTTAGTGAATTTGGAAGTGTCTGTCACCCTTACTGGACGCAGAATGGAGCCTCTTCAAGATGTGCAGAATAACCCACACGGCTTTAATCATTTAAATAAATATAATAAAAATAATTTGAACATCGACCAACGCCTTGCCACCGATGTTAACGCTACAGTCTGAAAAAAATATATTTTATGGGTTATGACTACGATTTCGGGAAGACTGCGAGCAAGTCTGGCTAACTGGGGCTATTGTAGGGTATAATCAGTTAAAATAGTTAACTGTAAATATGTTATTTCCTTCGTGCCGTGAGAATAGCGCCTACCGCTGCTGCCACGGTCACCGTGGCACCCTCTTACCCTCGCCAATAAACCCAAATCTCTGATCC
This sequence comes from Cherax destructor, assembly GCA_009830355.1. Classification (NCBI taxonomy): domain Eukaryota; kingdom Metazoa; phylum Arthropoda; class Malacostraca; order Decapoda; family Parastacidae; genus Cherax; species Cherax destructor. The sequence continues at coordinate 68,339 of WNWK01002636.1, read as the reverse complement.
GTTGAAAGCTGTGAGATGTAAGAGGATCATCTTTGATAGTATTACGGGGGAAGGGGGGCTTGGTGTGACCAGATCCAAAGTGATCCGTGATCCACTCAGAAGGAACGAGCTACCTGCTGCAAGGATCAGATTTGATGGATCAGCGAGAGATCCTCGATACTCGATGTCAATGGGAGTATCTTCAGGTTTGTGGCTCTTTCTCCTCCCCCGTCAGTCCCAGACCAGATGGTACAAAAAAATGGAAACACACATATGCTCACACACACACACACACACACACACACACACACACACACACACACACACACACACACACATGGTCACCGTAAGTTTATAAATAAGACACGTGCAACACCTGGTTATCTTTCCATCAAAAACTCGCACTCGGGAGAGGAATCGCATGACGACGTTTCGGTCCTTCCTGAACCATTGTCAATTCACAGTGAACTTGACAAGAGTCCAAAACAGACCGAAACGCTGTCATAAAATTCTTCTACAGTTGAATTTTGGGTGAATTGTTCGAGCAACATTTCTGAGTATTTATATTTAAGAGACGTTTCGCCCACCAGAGCTCATTATCAATCTAATACAGAGACATGAGAGAGGAGATGAGTACAATGGAGTCATGAAGAAGTATTAGTAGTAGCGATAAGGATGTAATTTGTACATGAATGGTATACAATACCGACACGATGAAACTTAGACACATGTACAACATCTGGGTATCTTTATTGTAGACGTTTCGCCCTCCAGTGGCTTTATCAATACAAATTCAAGGACAAAATTGGAAGAGAAAAGAACTATATACAAAAGAAGAGGTATAATCAGTACCTCAACCTTGGAGTTGTTGAAGAGCACCGTAGTCTTGAAGAGTCTGGAACTTGTTCCATAGTCTGGAACAATTTTCCAGAATATGGAACAAAATTCTTCTCCCAGCTGAGGGACAGACCACCTCAAATCTACGTCTTCAAGGGTGATGGACTGATTATATCGTCTTCACATCTCTACTGCTTCTGCCAACTTTTCTGTACTCGACTGAAGAAGCCTACGTTTCGGAATAAAGATACCTAACTGCTGCACATGTGTCTTACTTATCTACATCTCGGTATTGTTTACCATTTTCATATTCACTTTCCCTATGCTTTTATTAGTACTAAGTCTGGCGCAAGGTAGAGCTTGATGAAGCTCTATCTTGAACGACGACCTCAGCGAAACGTTGTCCCAGTTAAAGCTTGTCCTCCATTTTGTCTTCGGTGCGTTTTGAACAATCTTCATAAGAAAGGTGGTGGTAAATAATAGCCAGGTCTGCTGCTTGACAATTCGCGTGAGTTGTGTATCATAATGTCTCAATTATTATGTTGTGTCCCAACACCTCTACGGACATTTTTCTATTATATCAATATCTTTGTGGACACGCTACCCCTGCATGTTTCCATTTGGGTGAAACGTTCATTGTGCATAGTTAAATTATTTAATAAATTATTCATGTGGTCAATTTTTTTTTTGCGTTCTGTTGCCATCGTCAAGCAATCATTCACTTTTTTTTTAAGCGACTGAGGTGGAAGAAGGTTGACTGGTTAATGTTGCTTCAAGACTATTATCTAGACGAGGGTTATTAAGGCTCCGGGTCACTGCTCATCACCAGTCAAGAACACTTTAATCCCTAAGGTAAGGAAGAAAGATTAGGGATTAAAGGAAGTCCAGTACACATCATCCACCTTCCCTACACCTCATCGACTCTCCTTACACCTCATTCACACCTATACCTCATCTGCCCTTCCTACACCTCATCCACCCTTCCTACACCTCATCCACCCTCTCTACACTTCATCCACCCCTACTCTACCTCATCCACCCTCCCTTCACCTCATTTACACCTCCTATACCTCATCCACCCTCCCTACACCTCATCTACACCTCCTATACCTCATCCACTCTCCCTACACCTCATCCACCCTCCCTACACCTCATCTACACCTCCTATGCCTCATCCACTCTCCCTACACCTCATCCACCCTCCCTACACCTCATCCACCCTCACTACACCTCATCCACCCTCCCTACACCTCATTCACCTTCCTTACACCTTATCCACACCTCATACCGTTTACAAGATTCCCCCTTCCCGATATTCCTGATTCGAATTGCAAATTGTTAGAAGGAATTTGATTCTCTGATGGGTGAGTCGTGAGATTTGATAATGCCAGACCTCAGGAAACTCTCGCCCTAATAGCCAGACAGACAACGGTGCAAATTTTTTTTCTAAGAAAGCGCCTCTGGCTGCCTTTTTTTTTTTTTTACTAAATTTAAGAGCTTATTTCATTGAGAAGTTTCAAATATACTTCAAGATTAAGAAAGTTTAGTGAGCGGGAGGCGGTGAGTGATGAGTGACAGGTGTAGTGATGACTGGAAGAATCATAGGCGTGGTGTGGTGACAGGAGTGGAGTGACAGGTGTGCAGTGATGACTAGAGGAGTGACAGGTTTGGAATGATGACTGGAAGAGTGACAGATGTACAGTGATGACTGAAATAGTGAAAGGTGTGTAGTGATGACTGTAGGAGTGACAAGTGTGTAGTGATGACTGTAGGAGTGACAGGTGAAGGTAGCATTAGTAGTTGATGCTGTTATTGTTGTAAAGTAGTAGTTGTAGTATTAGTAGCAGTAGTTATTGTTGTTGTTGTAGTTGTAGTAGTAGTAGTAGTCGTAGTAGTAGCATTAGTAGTAATAGTAGTAGTGTGTGAGGGGCTTGGACTTCCAGCAAGCATGCGTGAGCGTATTTGATAGGAGTGGATGGAGACAAATGGTTTTTAATACTTGACGTGCTGTTGGAGTGTGAGCAAAGTAACATTTATGAAGGGATTCAGGGAAACCGGCAGGCCGGACTTGAGTCCTGGAGATGGGAAGTACAGTGCCGGCACTCTGAAGGAGGGGTGTTAATGTTGCAGTTTTATAACTGTAGTGTAAGCACCTCTCTGTCAAGACTGATGGAGTGAATGATGATGAAAGTTTTTCTTTTTCGGGCCACCCTGCCTTGGTGGGAATCGGCCGATGTGTTAATAATAAAATAAGTAGTACTAATTGTTGTTGTTGTAGTGGTAGTAGTTTTGACTTGACATGAGTCCAGGACGAAGGGAAACGTCGTCATATGGTTTCCCTCCTAAGTATGAGTTTTTTCTAAGATCTAAGTCACAGTTTTAAACTAGCCGTAACTCTTACATAGACAATAACATGAAGTGTACCAGCAAGATTCAATACTACAGCTGTATCCAACAAGTGTGTCTTATTTAGATTAATATATAAATTAGACACGTGTGCAACGTTTCACAAGTTTTATTACGCTCCGTTTCGCCCTCAAGACCTTGATGAACTGGAAATGCTCTTGCTGAGCGAAATGTTAATGAAAGTCTCGAAATATTGGATATGTCTAAATGAGAATTAAGCTGATTATTTAATAAAATAAAAGCATCAAAACCTTCGCCAACAAAACAGAGGCAATTATAGAAACCCAGTAAAGTCAGTAAGTAATACCAGTAGAACCGTAACGATAATTACACCAGTAATAACACTAACGCTACCAGTATTCCCGGCAGTATCAGAGTAATAGCGATAATATACAACAAACTTGTCGCACAGAAATATTGTCCCATACGACGTAATGTCTTCTTCTATAATGAGAGATGGCGAGGAATTGTTGGCTGTCCTGAGGCGAGGGAGTGGTGCCCAGACACGACACAGCCAGTTTTATAGTCGCCTGTATTCGACTGAGGAAGCCTGCCGTGTAGGCGATGCGTTACGTCAATAAAGACTCCCAATTGCTGCACAAGTCGTATTCGTCAATTTGTCGGTAGTAATGACCATCAATAACATGACCTCACATCCGTATATCTAGCGAAGGTATAATTACACCACGAGAAAATATATATATATATATTTTATATATATATATATATATATATATATATATATATATATATATATATATATATGTATATATGTCGTGGTGAATAGGTAAAACTTGCTATTTTGGGTTAAATAGCAACGCTCTTCTTGCCGAATAAGGCAAGCGAAAAATTTGTGTATGCAATAATTTCGCTAAAATCATTCTGAACATAACGAAAAAAAAATATTTCACTCTGTTTGTTTATTATTAAATTATTGTAAACTTATTACCGTGCCCAGCGCAATAAACCACAAACTAGGTAACTCACTACCGCACCCAACACATTAAACCACAAACTAGATAACTCATTACCGCACCAAACACATTAAACCACAAACTAGACAACTCACTACCGCACCCAACACATTAAACCACAAACTAGACAACTCATTACCGCACCAAACGCATTAAACCACAAACTAGACAACTCATTACCGCACCAAACGCATTAAACAACAAACTAGGCAACTCATTACCGCACCAAACGTATTATACCACAAACTAGACAACTCACTACTGCCCCAAACGCATTAAACCACAAACTAGACAACTCATTACCGCACCAAACGCATTAAACAACAAACTAGGCAACTCATTACCGCACCAAACGCATTAAACCACAAACTAAGCAACTCACTACTGCACCAAACGCATTAAACCACAAACTAGACAACTCATTACCGCACCAAACGCATTAAACAACAAACTAGGCAACTCATTACCGCACCAAACGCATTAAACCACAAACTAGGCAACTCACTACCGCACCAAACGCATTAAACCACAAACTAGGCAACTCACTACTGCACCAAACGCATTAAACCACAAACTAGACAACTCATTACCGCACCAAACGCATTAAACAACAAACTAGGCAACTCACTACCGCACCAAACGCATTAAACCACAAACTAGGCAACTCACTACTGCACCAAACGCATTAAACCACAAACTAGAAAACTCATTACCGCACCAAACGCATTAAACAACAAACTAGACAACTCATTACCGCACCAAACGCATTAAACAACAAACTAGACAACTCATTACCGCACCAAACGCATTAAACAACAAACTAGACAACTCATTACCGCACCAAACGCATTAAAAAACAAACTAGACAACTCATTACCGCACCAAACGCATTAAACCACAAACTAGGCAACTCATTACCGCACCAAACGCATTAAACCACAAACTAGGCAACTCACGACTCCACCTAGTCGAGTGATTTTTTTTATTTAAACCAGTGTAACTAATCATAAAAGTAATTATTCATAGTAAGGTAACATATGCGTTATCATGATTATTTTAATCAAAATTGGACCTTTACGACCAAAATGTCGTCAATAAGCTTTAAAGGTAATAAATAAACTTGGACATTACTTCAGAGTAATCAAGTACCGACAAGTTGATGAACAAGATACATATACAACACCTGAGTATCTTTATTGAGGAAAAGGACACATACTCAACACCTTGGTATCTTTATTGAAGATTACTTCTCCAATAAAGACATGTAGGTGCTGCATGTGTGTCTTAATCACAAAGAAACTGAAGCTCTGATGAATAAAACAAAATCGTCATAACGTGACTGGAACAATTCATCAACAACCCCCACTTGAAAACCTTACGACGACGTTTCGGTCCGTCCTGGAACATTGCTGCTTGACGACGGTCCAGGCCGGAGAGAAAAGTTGTCAAGTGGTTCCTCTCCTGAGTGAGGGTTTGTTGTGAAGCTAAAGCCACTGTGGAGGGTCAGTCATAATCCCAGTCATGGTAAATAGCAGCACATACTTCCCGGTGTGCCTCTGTCCCCCAGTCTTGACCTGGAATAATGGAATGGATCAGCAGGTAACTATCTGGGCACGCGAGCTGCTGATCCATCATAGTTTTCAAAAGTAAGGGGGGTGTTTTTCTTCCGGATGTTGCCCACAATTGTTCATTGAGTTTGTATTACTGCTATTTTTTTCCCTCGGGGGCGCCGGAAGATATTAGACTATAAAGGTATGGGATAATCATAAGTTGGGTATGACGTATATATCTGTGAGGTATTGGTATTATGTGGGGAGGAAATAATGATGATGAAAGATTGCTAGAATTACAATACCAGGAGCTCATTTCGTGAAACGAAAAATGGCGAGTGGTTTGTGCCAGGTTAATGGAGGCGATCGCCTGCCGAACAAATTGGGTTCTTTATATTTTCAATACACCATCATGCAGACATCCACCAGCTGTCATATTTATATTTTGGCTCCTCCTGAGGTACGATCATCGCCTAGAGCAGTGAGCAGTGATGTGTCCTCACACCTGTAACTCCTACCTGTCTAATTACAATCATCAGCATTAACCTTTTTACAGCATCTGCTTCCCCTTTGTCACTCTGTATCGACTTATCTTCAGTCCCCCTTCATTAACTTGTACTCACTGGAAGCGACAATAAACATAGTCAGAAATTTTGACATGCGAAGACAAGAAGTAAGGGAATGTAGAGAGAAGCAAAAGAAATTCAGATGAGCGACGAAGACATTAGGAAGGATTAAATCTCATGGTGGTAAAGAAAGTGGAATGAACCAAGTGAGGAAGCAGTAGAGGCAAACCTATATACACAGTTTCAAGAGTAGGTATGACAGGTTCAAGAACAATGACGCCGGTCAATTAAGATAATAGATGAAACTGAGGCTCAACTTTTACAAATACACACACACACACACACACACACACACACATACACACACACACACACACACACACACCTGCGCATAAGATAAACTAGATATCCAAAAAATACAACGATAAAAATCAGCTAGGAAAAAAAATGACAGAATCTGAGTGACAAAGAATAAAATATAACAAGCTCCAAAAAAAATAGAAATGCAGAGAAGGGAAGCAGACTCATGCAAAACAAACATGGGTGAGAGCTATGCAAGTGCAGTCGAGCCAAGCACAACATACCAAAAAATTGATGAGGTATCAGAAAGGATCACCACAGCAAACATAAACACCGAAATCAAAAAGACATTTGCAAAAATTCATAAGCTACTAATGGAACCTTGAGAGAGATGGGAAAAAACAGTTATTGGTTTAGAGGACCCAGAAAACGTAGAGGAAGAATAATAAATTACTTTGACAAAATGAACTGACGACTTCAAAGCTAAAAAAAATATATATAGCCGTATATAGAAGACTTGGACACTAAGAGAGATTGAAAAAAAAATGGTTACTAAGCATAGGTGAACCTTTGAAACATAATTTATAAAAGGAGTCAAGAACACAAGGAAACTGGATAACTTGAGAAGTGTCAAGTGTGTGATATTCCACCACTTAAGTGTTGATGTAACCAGGCACACCATGGTAGTCTGCCAGACGACTGAACACCCGAGTGTTGATGTTACCAGCCACACCATGGTAGTCTGTTACACGACTGAACACCCAAGTTAAGGAGACTTATACGAACAGCTTAGATCACTCGAGGGAAAACTCAGCCTCTCAAGGATTTACTGAAGTCTGTCTTTTTTTTTTTTGGCATCTTTGATAAATATTATTTAAAAGTTATAAGATCAAAGGAATGAATAAATAGGGAAAGAACCGGGATTGGATTGAACAGAGAGAAACGTTGTGGGTAGACAGAAAGACGGATAAGGAAGGCTCAGCAGCCATACTACCCTGATTTTGTTTTTAAGAGGGTCGTTTAGACCCACGGTGACGAGAGACTGCTGGAAGCTGTAAAATATTATTTGACTGGATTGTTAAGAGTTGTTAAAATTTTATGGCATCTTTTTTTTTTTTTTTTTCAAACATTCTTCCTTAACGCTCTTCCCCATCATCCTTCTCCCTCCCTCAATTAATTAATAATTTTGTACCATAAGAAGCTTAGAAAACTTATCTAACCTTATTAAAACAAGCTCAATTTAATTTAGCATAATCCAACTAAATATATTTTAGATAAGTTTACAATAATTTAATAATAAACAAACGCAATGAAATATTTTTTTTCGTTAGGTTCAGAATGATTTTTGCTAAATTATTGTATACACAAATTTTCGCTTGCCTTATTTGGCAAGAAGAACGTTACTATATAAGCCAAAATTGCAAGTTTTACCTATTCGGTACGACAATATATATATATATATATATATATATATATATATATAATTCTCTCTCAGACAATTCAGAATGTTCATGTCTTTCTCTTATTTTTTATTAATTCGCTCCATTTACCACATTTCTTGCGTACAGTCTAGATTTACCATCGGCGCCGGTCAGGGGAGGTGGCGGCCGCTCCGGTGTCGGGAACCCTCACGCGAAATTCTCATCAGTGTGCGTGCAGGTGTGGTGTGCGTGCAGGTGTGCGCACGTGCGTGTGCGTCTGTGTGTAGGCATTTGTAGTCATGTTTGTGTGTGACTATGTTAAAACCCATGAATACTTCAGCACTAGTACGGAGGGCAGAAGAAGGAAATAAAGAAGATGAAAAGGAGGCAGGCAGAAAGAGAATGGAAAGGATGAGGAGACTGTAGTAAAGGAAGAATAAATAGGAAAAAAATGGAAAATAAGGTAGGGGAAAAAGAAAGTCTGTACTGCTGGAGTTCCTTCAAAAACTAGATTTTCTGCTGATATCGAACGCACGCTTGTTGTGGCCTTGACTGCATCGATGCTTGGTAATGGCATATGACGGCTTCGTAGTGGAACTGGTCACCACCACAGGTCAAGGACCGTGCTGGTGCCTTACTGTCTGCTAGCATGACACACAACCCAATGGGAAATTGCAAAATACATGACATTCATCATGATTACTTTTAATACGTACAATTGTGCACGTACGTGTGTGCGTGTAAATATATATATATATATATATACTATATATATATATATATATATATATATATATATATATATATATATATATATATATATATATATATATATAGTAATAAAATATATATATATATATATATATATATATATATATATATATATATATATATATATATATATATATATATATATATATATATATATATATATATGAGAGAGAGAGAGAGAGAAACAGACAGACAGACAGAGGTACCATCTTTGTGGTCAGAATTTAAACACTTAATGTTGTGGAAAGATGCTAAACTTGTCTCTTAAAAAGAGGTTAAAACTCGGTGTGAGAAGACACCGTTGAACAGAACGAGAGGGCGTGCACTTTAGTCAAATCTCTGACACATACTACAGAAACATTACTCAGAACCATTCTGTACTAACCAATAGGTCTTTTTTATGTCTCACAAATTGCGCCAAGAACAATTTTCTATTCGATTTGAATCACACACAACCACATTTCTGTATATCATTTTAGCCAGCCTTAGGCATAGTTGGTCACTGCTTGTCTAGATACGTAGAAACTGTGTTAAAGTTATTTGTTTCAGAGTGAGGAAGAGGGGAAAGAGGTTCAAGTGAAATTCCCTCACATGCAGCTGCTAACTGAACCCCTCAGAACCCTTCTTCTCCCTCGGCGTAACTCGCACCATACCGGAATCTGTCCTCCATGGTTGTGCAAACACTGTTCACAATTCAATTAAACTTCCAATTACATACAGTATAAATAATTGCACTGTATATACGCTTTAGTGGTAGGAATATATGTTAATCCAAAAAACTATGTTCTACCTCATACTTTATTTCTCATCCTTGATCGCGCATCTGACTGCAACATAAGCTGGTGTCCAGCAGGGCCAGGTGGTGCTGGAAGCCCATTGGCAGTGTTTATTTCCATGACAGTCACCGGCCTTCTTCCCTCACACTCCTGTTATCTGGACCCACCTCACCTCTTCAGGGTTCTCCACCTCTTCCTTTACACCACATATCGGCGCTACGCCTCCAGTTTGCCTCTGCTCAACGACTAACCTTTCAGATGTGTGTGTATATATATAAGCGCGTTCTTATATCCTTAATATTGACTTTATAGCTCTGCACAGAGCGGAGAGTTGTGAGATGAAAAGCAAGATCATCACCTGAGCCTATTCTTTAATTTCGTTGGCATTTCACCATTGTATCCACTTTCCAAATACCTGGCAAATGTCTTCAACACTCGTGGGTACGATTTCTACATCACTCATCTAGAATAACACCGAACTCATTAAGAAGTTAGAGTACTAACATGACCACAGACTTTAAAGTAGTTACGAAGTCACTTCTCTGTTCATTAAGGTGCATGTAAATGATAGTTTAGATTTCCTTACATAGGTATTGCCAAATGTCTTCCACGCTGTTAGACGTCCATGACTGAATAAATCGAATTTGTTACTAAAGATTGTTAATATATATATATATATATATATATATATATATATATATATGTGTGTGTGTGTGTGTGTGTGTGTGTTAGTTACCATTTTGTCCTAGGCACATGTCGATTAGACACTAGGCCTGTTGTTTGTGTGTGTGTGTGTGTGTGTAACGAAACACTTCGAAATGTTTCGGCCCCGCCGGGAATTGAACCCGGGCCCTCATTGCGTGAAGCAAGAGCGCTAGCCACCATGCCATCGGGGAGTGTGTGTGTGTGTGTATGTGTCTGTCTGTCTGTCTATGCTCATCTAATTGTGGTTGCAGGGGTCGAGTCATAGCTCCTGGCCCTGCCTCTTCACTGGTTGCTACTAGGTCCACTCTCTCAATGTTCCATATGAGTATGTGTGTGTGTGTGCGTGTATGTGTGTACACGTGTGCACATAGGTTAACATGTGCGTCTGCCTCCATAGTTTTCATGTATATCCGTAAATGATGAAAAAGTAACACAAATGCTGTATAACGCGATGTTTTATTGACAACGTTTCGCCAACACAGTCACAATCCGAACCGTTTATGACCTATAAGCCTACTGTGTCGAGCGAAACGTTCTCGACAAAGGACTGCATTATTCAGCATTTATCTAACTTTCTCCACCACTTTGGTGTATATATTCACACACACACACACACAGGCCAGGAGCTATGTCTCGGGGCCAGGAGCTATGTCTCGACCCATGCAACCACAACTAGGTGAGTACACACACACACACACACACACACACACACACACACAGGGACGGGAAATCTTGTGTCACAAACCTACTAGAGTTCTACGACAGGGCGACAGCAGTAAGACAAGAGAGAGAGGGGTGGGTAGATTGCATATTCCTGGACTGTAAGAAGGCGTTTGACACAGTTCCACACAAGAGATTAGTGCAGAAGCTGGAGGACCAGGCAGGGATAACAAGGAAGGCACTACAATGGATCAGGGAATATCTGTCAGGAAGACAGCAGCAAGTCATGGTACGTGGCGAGGTGTCAGAGTGGGAGCCGGTGACGAGTGGGGTTCCACAGGGGTCAGTCCTAGGACCGGTGCTGTTTCTGGTATTTGTGAACGACATGACGGAAGGAATAGACTCCGAAGTGTCCCTGTTTGCAGATCATGTGAAGTTGATGAGAAGAATTCAATCGGACGAGGACCAGGCAGAACTACAAAGGGATCTGGACAGGCTGCAAGCCTGGTCCAGTAATTGGCTCCTGGAGTTCAACCCCACCAAGTGCAAAGTCATGAAGATTGGGGAAGGGCAAAGAAGACCGCAGACGGAGTACAGTCTAGGGGGCCAGAGACTGCAAACCTCAATCAAGCAAAAAGATCTTGGGGTGAGTATAACACCAGGCACATCCCCTGAGGCGCACATCAACCAAATAACTGCTGCAGCATATGGGCGCCTAGCTAACCTAAGAACAGCATTCCGACATCTTAATAAAGAATCGATCAGGACTCTGTACACTGTGTACGTTAGGCCCATACTGGAGTATGCAGCACCAGTTTGGAACCCACATCTAGCCAAGCACGTAAAGAAGCTAGAGAAAGTGCAAAGGTTTGGAACAAGACTAGTCCCGGAACTAAGGGGTATGTCCTACGAGGAGAGGTTAAGGGAAATCGACCTAACGACACTGGAGGACAGGAGAGATAGGGGGGACATGATAACGACATATAAGATACTGAGAGGAATAGACAAGGTGGACAGAGACAGAATGTTCCAGAGATGGAACACAGCAACAAGGAGACACAGTTGGAAGTTGAAGACTCAAATGAATCACAGGGATGTTAGGAAGTATTTATTCAGTCATAGAGTGGTCTGGAAGTGGAATAGCTTATGAAGCGATGTAGTGGAGGCAGGTTCCATACATAGCTTTAAGGAGAGGTATGATAAAGCTCATGGAGCAGGGAGCGTGACCCAGTAGCGGCCAGTGAAGAGGCGGGGCCAGGAGCTATGACTCGACCCTTGCAACCACAACTAGGTGAGTACACACACACACACACACATGCACACAGACACATGCACACACACACACATGCACACACACATGCACACACACATGCACACATACATGCACACACACACATGCACACACACACATGCACACACACATGCACACACACACACACACACACACACACACACACACACACACATATATATATATATATATATATATATATATATATATATATAAAAGATATATATATATATATATATATATATATATATATATATATATATATATATATATATATATATATATATATATATATATATATATATATATATAGTTTTTGTGTGTACTAAATTAATAGTCACAATAATGTGACTGGAATAATAAACAAATAACCCGTACTTAGGACCATTAACTAGTCACTCACTAGTACATAGTCCAGGTAGGACCGAAACTTTGTCATAAGTTTCTTTGCCCCAGGTGCGGGTTATTCGGGCTTTGTGAATAATGCACGTATAGTTAACATGAGTGCCAGTTGTGGTGTAATATCACGAGGGGCGCGGCAATGTCTTCTCCGCAACCAATTTCCAAAACTGGGAAGCCAAATGTACACGGTAGGGTTATTTTAGTGTACAGGAGGGCCCGTTTGTTCAGCAGGTTAGACTCCGGGCTATTGTTGTAAAGATAAAATCGCTGTAAAGTGAATCATAGCCTTTTTTTTATCACTTTCAAATCCATATAAAAGCCTGATAACTTGTTTACACTGTCATATTAAATGAGCAATAGAACTAGGCCTAAAAAAATGCATATATATTACACATTACTTACCTTAAAATAGTTTTCGTCTTTAGCTTATAGTGAGTAGTAAATATATTTATTGTATGAAGTCTGAACAAATGAAGAATGGGTATAATTGAGAATCGCCGCATTAGCAAAACGCTGTAAAGCGATGCGCTGTATAGCGGGGCCTCCTATATAATAAACTACCTGGCAATAACTTGATGCTGGCATCTTGGTGTGTATAGTTCCGCTTCGAGCGTGCAGTTGTTGTTATTTTTGCATAAAAGATAAATGTAATTGAAGGATGTGCTGCTTCCTTTTACTGGTGGAAGGTTCTGTGTATCGAATCTGATTACCTGCCATTGCCTAGATGCTTGCAGCTACTGGCCCCGTCCTCAGAAAAGTCCAGTTTGCCTACCTTCCTCAACTGGGTTTTTGCCTACCCTGAATGTAATAATTTTGCGATAATAGTGACGATATTGCTCATTGCGGTAGTGATGTCGCAGTTTGAGTTAGGTGATGTCAGTAGCTGGAATTATCGCTTCACGGCAATTGGAGAAGCAGCGTTGCTATATCAGGATCCGATATTTATGGGCAGTGAGGCCAAGTGTTCGTTCACACTGCCTTGTACAGTGCCTCTCTGCCACGCTAATGGACACAAATTTGGAGCGTATAATTATATTATTACTGCGTTGTGTGTGTGTGTGTGTGTACTCACCTAATTGTGGTTGCAGGGGTCGAGACTCAGCTCCTGGCCCCGCCTCTTCGCTGTCCGCTACTGGGTCTCTGCTCTCCATGCTCCATAAGCTTTATCATACCTTGTCTTAAAACTATGTATGGTTCCCGCCTCCACTATATCGTTCGCTAGACTATTTCACTTACTAACTACTCTATGGCTGAATAAGTGCTTCCTAACATCCCTTTGACTCATCTGAGTCTTCAGCTTCCAGTTGTGTCCCCTTGTTTCTGTATTCCCTCTGTGGAACATCCTGTCACTATCTACCTTGTCGATTCCCTGCAGTATTTTGTATGTCGTTATCATGTCTCATCTAACCCTTCTGTCCTCCAGTGTTGTTAGTCCTATTTCCCTCAATCTTTCTTCATATGGCAGTCCCCTGAGTTGTGGAACTAGCCTTGTCGCAAACCTTTGCACTTTCTCTAATTTCTTGACGTGCTTGACCAGGTGTGGGTTCCAGACTGGTGCTGCATACTCTAGTATGGGCCTGACGTATACGGTATACAGTGTCTTGAACGATTCCTTGTTAAGGTAACGGAACGCTAATCTTAGGTTTGCCAGTCGCCCATATGCTGCCGCGGTTATCTGGTTGTGTGTGTGTGTGTGTGTGTATGTGTGTGTGTTTGTGTGTGTGTGTGTGCATGTTTATGTGTGTGTGTGTGTACTCACCTAATTGTACTCACCTAATTGTGGTTGCAGGTTTCAAGACTCAGCTCCTGGCCCCGCCTCTTCACTGGTCGCTGCTAGGTCACTCTTCCTGCTCCATGAGCTTTATCATACCTCTTCTTAAAGCTATGTATGGATCCTGCCTCCACTACATCACTTTGCAGACTATTCCACTTCCTGACAACACTGTGACTGAAGAAATACTTCCTAACGTCCCTGTGATTCATCTGAGTCTTCAACTTCTAACTGTGACCCCTTGTTGCTGTGTCCCATCTCTGGAACATCCTGTCTCTGTCCACCTTGTCGATTCCCTTCAGTATTTTATATGTCGTTATCATATCCCCCCTATCTCTCCTGTCCTCCAGTATCGTCAGGTCGATCTCCCTTAACCTCTCCTCGTAAGACATGCCCCTTAGCTCCGAGACTAGTCTTGTTGCAAACCTTTGCACTTTCTCTAGTTTCCTTACGTGTTTGGCTAGGTGTGGGTTCCAAACTGGTGCTGCATACTTCAATATAGGCCTAACGTACACGGTGTACAGTGTCCTGAATGATTCCTTTCTTAGATGTCGGAATGCTGTTCTTAGGTTTGCTAGGCGCCCATATGCAACAGCAGTTATTTGGTTGATGTGCGCCTCAGGAGATGTGCCCGGTGTTATACTCACCCAAAGATTCTTTTACTTGAGTGAGGTTTGTAGTCTCTGGCCCCCTAGACTGTACTCCGTCTGTAGTCTTCTTTGTCCTTCCCCAATCTTCATGACTTTGCATTTGGTGGGGTTGAACTCCAGGAGCCAGTTTCTGGACCAGGCCTGCAGCCTGTCCAGATCTCTTTGTAGTTCTGCCTGGTCCTCGTCCGAATGTATTCTTCTCATCAACTTTACATCAACTACAAACAGGGACATCTCTGAATCTATTCCTTCCGTCATGTCGTTCACAAATACCAGGAGCAGCACCGGTCCTAGAACTGACTCCTGTGGAACCCCGCTCGTCACAGGCGCCCACTCTGACACCTCGCCACGTACCATGTTGTCTTCCTGACAGGTATTCCCTGATCCATTGCAGTGCCTTCCCAGTTATCCCTGCCTGGTCCTCCAGCTCTTGTGTGGGACAGTCTAAGAAAATGCAATCTACCCACCCCTCTCTCTCTTGTCGTACTGCTGTCACCCGGTCATAGAACTTCAGTAGGTTTGTGACAAGATTTCCCATCCCTGAAACCGTGTTGGCCGTCGTTGATAAGCTCATTCCTTTCTAGGTGCTCCACCACTCTTCTCCTGATAATCTTTTCCACGACTTTGCATACTATACATGTCAGTGACACTGGTCTGTAGTTTAATGCTTCGTGTCTGTCTCCTTTATTAAAAATTGGGACTACATTTGCTGTCTTCCATTCCTCAGGTAGTCGTCCTGTTTCGATAGATGTGCTGAAGATTGTTGTTAGTGGTAAACATAGCGCCTCTGCTCTCTCAGGACCCATGGAGAGATGTTATCCGGCCCCTTCGCCTTTGAAATATCTAGTTCGCTTAGCAGCCTCTTCATCTCTTCCTCGGTTGCATGTATTGTGTCCAGCACTTGGTGGTGTACCCCACCTCTCTGTCTTTCTGGAGTCCCTTCTATCTCCTCTGTGAACACTTCTTTGAATCTCATGTTGAGCTCCTCACATACTTCACGATCATTTCTTGTGATCTCTCCTCCTTCCTTCCTCAGCCTGATCACCAGGTCCTTGACTGTTGTTCTTTTCCTGATGTGGCTGTACAACAGCTTCGGGTCAGATTTGGCTTTCGCTGCTATGTCATTTTCGTATTGTTGTTGGGCCTCCCTTCTTACCTGCGCATATTCATTTCTGGCTCTACGACTGCTCTCCTTATTCTCCTGGGTCCTTTGCCTTCTATACCTCTTCCATTCTCTAGTACACTTGGTTTTGGTCTCTCTATACCTTTGGGTAAACCACGGGCTCATCCTGGCTTTCTCGTTGTTTCTGTTACCCTTGGGTACAAACCTCTCCTCAGCTTCCTTGCATATCGTTGTCACACATTCCATCATCACGTTTACTGACTTCCCTGCCAGCTCTGTCCCACTAAACCCCGTGCAGGAAATTCCTCGTGTGTGTGTGTGTGTGTGTGTGTGTGTGTATGCGTGTGTGTGTTTGTGTATTTATGTGTGTGTGTATGCGTGCGTGCGTGCGTGCGTGCTCTCACCTATTAACTTGCCAAATGCTGGAGCTTACTCCCTCTTACACTCATGGGCCATATAACACTATTCTTAAAATTATATATGGAATCTGCCTCCACTATTTTTCTTTCAGGTTATTCCCCTTCCTGAGGCTGGAAAAATAAAAATAAAATCCTTACATCCTTTTCACTCGTTTGTTTCTTTAATATCGAACTGTGTCCTTGTGTACCAGCATGCTGCTTTTCGCAGTCTGTCTCTTTCACCATATCAAGTCTTCATTTTTTAATGTCCGTATCACGTCTTCCCTGGTCCTTATTTGCTCCGAAGTAGTAAGGTTTAATTCCCTTAACTTATTTTCCTTATATCTGGATCTAGTCTCATTACAAACCTCTGCACTTTCGTTCAGTGCCTCAACAGGTGTTGGTTCCATGCTGGTCCTGCATACTCCAAGATGGGCCTGACTTATATATAGAATCTTGAGTGACTCTGTCGAGATTCTTGAAATCGAAACTTAAAATTTGTAAAAACGAGCATTTACTGCAGAGGTTATTCGGTTGAGTCTCTGGCCCTACGCTCGACATTATACTCAACTTCCCCGCCCTAGTTCTCTCCTCTTCAATGAAGTCTGCAGCCTCTGTCCTCCGAGCCTGTACTCACTTTCCGGTCTTATTCATTCACAAATTTTTGACAAATTTGCATTTGTTGAGAGTGACTAAGTTTGCTCTAACACTCCAATCACCACCCCTGTTCTAGCAGCCACCATCACTGCACTAACGATCACAACCACTGTTCTAACAACCACCATCACTGCACTAACGATCACCACCACTGTTCTAACAGCCACCATCACTGCACTAACGATCACCACCACTGTTCTAACAGCCACCATCACTGCACTAACGATCACCACCACTGTTCTAACAGCCACCATCACTGCACTAACGATCACCACCACTGTTCTAACAGCCACCATCACTGCACTAACGATCACAACCACTGTTCTAACAGCCACCATCACTGCACTAACGATCACCACCTAGCGTCCTCGAGATTATTATTATTATAATCAAATAGAAGCGCTAAACCACAGGGGTTATACAGTCCTCGAGAAAGTTTGAGAAAGCATTTCAGGCCGTCAAGAGAGGTGCGTTGATGGTGCTGAACACTCATGATCCACGGAGCTGGTGCGACTCTGCCCTTCTCTGCTTCCAACCTGATTAACTTTCAATCTCCAGGTGCTGTTTGACCTGCCTGCCTGTCTGCCCAACTGCCGTTAGTCTTCCTTTCTTGCCTGCCTTTCATCCTGCCCGACTCACTTACTCTCTTTCCTGCCTATCATGCTCATTTACCAGGTTTTCCTGCCTGTCTGTATGTTCTTCCTTCTGCTTCATGCGATCAAAGGAGGGTCTTAGGAGCAATTGAGAAGTCTTGTGATCCTGGTCGCCTTCACCATCAGATTTCTTTGCTGGGCGAGGGAGGCGCTTCTCCCTGGATGGTTCCCTCATGGAAGCCTCCCAGACGGTGGTAGACGGGCTCCTTAATCCAAGGAATTTGACCTGACCTCTCCTTTCCCTGGAGCCTGATTACCCCAAGGTGCTGTATGGCCTGTACGGGTTTAGCACTCCCGTTAATTAAATCATTCTTTTTCTGAATTTCCTGAACTAGTTACTTAACTTTTTGCCTCATTCACCGGAGAGAGCAAAATACAACCGTATTTATGCTCTCTTCGCAATCCCAAAATGATAAGCCAGTAGTGCATCACTCCATTAGTAACGTACGTCTGCATGTTTCATTGTGGCTGTATTTTTGACAGATGTATCACGTCAGCTTTATCCATTGTAAATGAATTAAGATGAAGTTAGGTTACAGCTGCCGCGAGTCTTTCCGTCCAGCTAATGGAGCTTCCGTGGGCCACCTCTCCATTCAGTGTGCCTGGAGCAAACTCACACACACACACATATATATACACTGAGAGGTGTATGTCTCTCAGCGTATATATGCTGCGAATATACTTTAGTCAGGATTTTTTGACTGATGGTGAACAAGTGACATGCATCCCTAGTGACCCTTTGAGTAATCGATAGGCTTTAAACCCCATTAACCAAAGAATTTTCCTCCGTGGCTGTTGTAGTTGTGAGACTCACTCGATCGTCTTCATAACTTATTCCAGAACTGAAGTGCTACCCGTGAATCTTTGGCGAGTATGTACTCGCTTAGGAGTGTGTGTGTGTACTCACCTAGTTGTGGTTGCAGGGGTCGATTCATAGCTCCTGGCCCCGCCTCTTCACTGGCCGCTACTGGGTCACGCTCCCTGCTCCATGAGCTTTATCATACCTCTTCTTAAAGCTATGTATGGATCTTGCCTCCACTACATCACTTCCCAGACTATTCCACTTCCTGACAACTCTGTGACTGAAGAAATACTTCCTAACATCCCTGTGGTTCATCTGAATCTTCAACTTCCAACTGTGCCCCCTTGTTGTTATGTCCCACCTCTGGAACATTCTGTCTCTGTCCACCTTGTCGATTCCTCTCAGTATTTTATATGTCGTTATCATATCCCCTCTATCTCTCCTGTTATCCAGTGTCGTCAGGTCGATTTCTCGTAACCTCTCCTCGTAGGACATACCCCTAAGCTCTGGGACTAGTTTTTTTGCAAACCTTTGCACTTTCTCTAGATTTCTTACATGCTTGGCTAGGTGAGGGTTCCAAACTGGCGGTGCATACTCCAGTATGGGCCTAACGTACACAGTGTACAGGGTCCTGAATGATTCCTTATTAAGATGTCGGAATGCTGGTCTTAGGTTTGCCAGGCGTCCGTATGCTGCAGCAGTCATTTGGTTGATGTGCGCCTCAGGATATGTGCCCGGTGTTATACTCACCCCAAGCTCCTTTTTCTTGGTGGGGTTGAATTCCAGGAGCCAGTTGCTGGACCATGCCTACAGCCTGTCCAGATCCCTCTGTAGTTCTGCCTGGTCCTCGTCCGATTGAATTCTTCTCATCAAATTCACATCATCTGCAAACAGGGACACTTCGGTGTCTATTCCTTCCGTCATGTCGTTCACAAATACCAGAAACAGCACCGGTCCTAGGACTGATCCCTGTGGCACCCCGCTCGTTACAGGCGCCCACTCTGACACCTCGCCACGTGCCATGACTCGCTGTTGTCTTCCTAACAGGTATTCACTGATCCATTGTAGTGCCTTCCCTGTTATTCCTGCCAGGTCCTCCAGCTTTTGAACTAATCTCTAGTGTGGAACTGTCAAACGCCTTCTTCAGACCAAGAAAATGCAATCTACCCACCCCTCTCTCTCTTTCCTTACTGCCGTCACCCTGTCATAGAACTCCGGTAGGTTTGTGATGCAGGATTTCCCATCTCTGAAACCATGCTGGCTGTCGTTGATAAGCTCATTCCTTTCTAGGTGCTCCACCACTCTTCTCCTGATAATCTTCTCCATGACCTTGCATACTATACATGTCAGTGACACTGGTCTGTAGTTTAGTGCTTCATGTCTGTCTCCTCTTTTTTGCTGTCTTCCATTCCTCAGGTAGTCGCCCTGTTTCGATAGATGTGTTAAAGATTGTTGTTAGTGGTACACATAGCGCCTCTGCTCCCTCTCTCAGAACCCATGGAGAAATGTGTGAGTGTGTGTGTGTATGCGTGTGTACTCACCTGTTTGTATTTGCAGGGGTCGAATCACAGCTCCTGGGCCAACACAGTGTGTGTGTGTGTACTCATCCATTTGTGGTTGTAAGGGTCGAATCACAGCTCCTGGCCCTGCCACTCTGTTGGTTGCTGCTAGGTGTGTGTGTGTGCGTGTACGCGCGTGTGCGTGCGTGCGTGCGTGTGTGTGTGTGTGTGTGTGTGTGTGTGTGTGTGTGTGTGTGTGTGTGTGCAGCGTGTGTGTGTGTTCGCAAATATGTACCAGCTCGTGGGCCCGCGCACGCGCGCTTTAAACGGAATCCGCTACACAAATTCGCAGATTTTTATCTTCCCACAATTCCTAACATCCCCATGACTGTGCTCCACCGCACGCAAATTCCACCTTGCTCCTAAAAAAAAATACATATATAACTGTGCTATTTTTCGCACCTTTCTTTTCCCAGTGTGCGAGTTGTTGCCCTGAAACACAGATCTTCGTCTGGGCGTAGTTTTCGTTTCCTCCCCTTTATAGCTCTAAATTACAGAGCTATTTAGCTTTTATTGACCTCGTGAATAACTGCTCAGGAGGCGACTGTCTGACGCCCGACATCAAAGACGCTCTGATAATAAAGTAGA
>WNWK01002636.1:0-42500 GCA_009830355.1 Cherax destructor | reverse complement strand
GCTGGGTGACACCCTCAGCATCACTCTGCTGGGTGACACCCTCAGCATCACTCTGCTGGGTGACACTCTCAGCATCACTCTGCTGGGTGACACCCTCAGCATCACTCTGCTGTGTTACACTCTCAGCATCACCCTGCTGGGTGACACCCTCAACATCACTCTGCTGGGTGACACTTTCAGCATCACTCTGCTGGGTGACACCATCAGCATCACTCTGCTGGGTGACACCCTCAGCATCACTCTGCTGGGTGACACTCTCAGGAGCACTCAGCTGGGTGACACCCTCAGCATCACTCTGCAGGGTGACACTCTCAGTAGCACTCAGCTGGATGACACTCTCAGCATCACTCTGCTGGGTGACAGTCTCAGCAGCACTCTGCTGGGTGACACCCTCAGCATCACTCTGCTGGGTGACACACTCAGCATCACTCTGCTGGGTGACACTCTCAGGAGCACTCTGCTGGGTGACACACTCAGCATCACTCTGCTGGGTGACATCTCAGAGCACTCTGCTGGGTGACACCTCAGCATCACTCTGCTGGGTGACACTCTCAGCAGCACTCTGCTGGGTGACACCCTCAGCATCACTCTGCTGGGTGACACACTCAGCATCACTCTGCTGGGTGACACTCTCAGGAGCACTCTGCTGGGTGACACTCTCAGGAGCACTCTGCTGGGTGACACTCTCAGGAGCACTCTGCTGGGTGACACCCTCAGCATCACTCTGCTGGGTGACACTCTCAGCAGCACTCTGCTGGGTGACACCCTCAGCATCACTCTGCTGGGTGACACACTCAGCATCACTCTGCTGGGTGACACTCTCAGGAGCACTCTGCTGGGTGACACTCTCAGGAGCACTCTGCTGGGTGACACTCTCAGGAGCACTCTGCTGGGTCGACACCTCTCAGGAGCACTCTGCTGGGTGACACTCTCAGAGCACTCTGCTGGGTGACACTCTCAGGAGCACTCTGCTGGGTGACACTCTCAGATCACTCTGCTGGGTGACACTCTCAGAGCACTCTGCTGGGTGACACCTTGCGGCACGCACTCTGCTGGGTGACACCCTCAGCAGCACTATGCTGGGTGACACCCTCAGCATCACTCTGCTGGGTGACACCCTCAGCAGCACTCAGCTGGGTGACACCCTCAGCAGCACTCTGCTGGGTGACACCCTCAGCAGCACTCTCTGGGTGACACCCTCAGCAGCACTCTGCTGGGTGACACCTCAGAGCACTCTGCTGGGTGACACACTCAGCATCACTCTGCTGGGTGACACTCTCAGGAGCACTCTGCTGGGTGACACTCTCAGGAGCACTCTGCTGGGTGACACTCTCAGGAGCACTCTGCTGGGTGACACTCTCAGGAGCACTCTGCTGGGTGACACTCTCAGGAGCACTCTGCTGGGTGACACTCTCAGACACTCTGCTGGGTGACACTTCAGCAGCACTCTGCTGGGTGACACCCTCAGCAGCACTTGCTGGGTGACACTCTCAGCAGACTTGCTGGGTGACACCCTCAGCAGCACTTGCTGGGTGACACCCTCAGCAGCACTCAGCTGGGTGACACCCTCAGCAGCACTCTGCTGGGTGACACCCTCAGCAGCACTCTCTGGGTGACACCCTCAGCAGCACTCTGCTGGGTGACACTCTCAGGAGCACTCTGCTGGGTGACACTCTCAGGAGCACTCTGCTGGGTGACACTCTCAGGAGCACTCTGCTGGGTGACACTCTCAGGAGCACTCTGCTGGGTGACACTCTCAGGAGCACTCTGCTGGGTGACACTCTCAGCAGCACTCTGATCTTCCTCATCACAATGTTACTTCTCATTAAAACACTTTTCAATGTTGATTCGTAATTGAAATTCATTAAGCAATGACGTCACTTAATAAATGACGAAATTTTGGTAGAGACGGATGAATAGAAGGATTGCTAGATGCATGAATGGAAGGATAAATAGATGGATGAATGGAAATGTTTCTTTCCGGATGGATGGATGAATGTAAAGATTGCTGCTTTCAGGTTGGATGGATGGATGGATGGTAGGACGGATTGTACGATGGATGGTGGGATGGATGGTAGGATGGATGGACTGATAAGCCGACATCTACAACGACTGATTATTTACCTCGTGTAATCTCCACGACACAGTCAGTGTCTTGGGTCCCAGACTCAGTTGTTTTCCTGGATAACCTGAAGTGAACCTTAGCTGAAGTACACGAAAGACAACTTCAACCAATCAGAGGCAGACCTCGTAACGAAGCCCATACTCAACGTCCCTCTTGACAATGGTCCTGGACTCCCTCACGTGGCCCTGGACTTCTTACGTGGCCTTGTACTTCTGACGTGGTCTTGTACCTCTGACGTGGCCTTGTACTTCTGACGTGGCCTTGTACCTCTGACGTGGCCTTGTACTTCTGACCTGGTCTTGTACCTCTGACGTCGCCCTGCATCTCTTACTCTTTCAGCTAACATCAATGGTAATAGGAATTATACTTATGCTACACAATATACTACACAAGTGATACTGTTGACATAATTAAATTAATCAAGAAAATTGCTTGTGGTTACTGTGTTTAAGAAAGGAAAAAAGGTTGCCGTTGACCGTTTGACGGAGGCTGTTGTAGAGAAAGCAACCGCTGGCATGCGGTGATAAATACGGTTATTTTTACTGACATGAATGTGAATGTGGTAGCATTTAGCGCATGGGTGACCGCTGGCTTGACTGCAGGAGTCAGTGACCAGGATGATATCAGGACAGGAAGGGGAGGGGAAGTATGAGTGTCGTTGTTGTGGTCGCGTTATAAGAGCTTGCAAGCTGCAGATCACGATGCGTCGTGGTTCAATGCTGTGATCATCCGTCTTCCCATGCACATTTATTATAGTGTCAGCTGTAAAACGAAGATAACATTACAGTCTCCATAAAGTCATCTCTTTGCTGCAAAGATAACCACCACGTTATACTATATAGTTTATCTGTCCGGCCGTTGGCACAATGTTTCTGTTATAGCTATGATGTTCAGGTCCTTCTCGGCTATATTTACAGGTATTAATTTTGTCTGAGATTTTGCTTATAACGTGAACAAGAATATTTTTATACTATTTTAAGGGCCAAGGTTTTGTTACGATTATTAAACGGCTAAAAAGGTTATTCCAGCCTTTAAACTTTTCCCCCGAGACAGCCATTATTTAAGGTGTTAATTTTTTATGATAGTGTAATTATATAATAGGACTTTTAGAGAATATTTCGTCTAATATCACTGTTCTCTTATTGACTAAAATTGCAGTATATGTCGGGTCGAAGGATATATACACAGAGGTTTCTGTGTATATATATTTCTGTGTATATATCCTTCTGTGTATGTATCCTTCTGTGTATGTATCCTTCTGTGTATGTATCCTTCTGTGTATGTATCCTTCTGTGTATGTATCCTTCTGTGTATGTATCCTTCTGTGTATGTATCCTTCTGTGTATGTATCCTTCTGTGTATGTATCCTGTGTATATATCCTTCTGTGTATATGTCCTGTGTATGTATCCTTCTGTGTATGTATCCTTCTGTGTATGTATCCTTCTGTGTATATATCCTTCTGTGTATATATCCTTCTGTGTATGTATCCTTCTGTGAATGTATCCTTCTGTGTATGTATCCTTCTGTGTATGTATCCTTCTGTGTATATATCCTTCTGTGTATGTATCCTTCTGTGTATGTATCCTTCTGTGTATGTATCCTTCTGTGTATGTATCCTTCTGTGAATGTATCCTTCTGTGTATGTATCCTTCTGTGTATGTGTCCTTCTGTGTATGTATCCTTCTGTGTATGTATCCTTCTGTATATGTATCCTTCTGTGCATGTATCCTTCTGTGTATGTATCCTTCTGTGTATGTATCCTTCTGTGTATGTATCCTTCTGTGTATGTATCCTTCTGTGTATGTATCCTTCTGTATATGTATCCTTCTGTGTATGTATCCTTCTGTGTATGTATCCTTCTGTGTATGTATCCTTCTGTGTATATATCCTTCTGTGTATATATCCTTCTGTGTATGTATCCTTCTGTATATGTATCCTTCTGTGTATGTATCCTTCTGTGTATGTATCCTTCTGTGTATGTATCCTTCTGTGTATGTATCCTTCTGTGTATGTATCCTTCTGTATATGTATCCTTCTGTGTATGTATCCTTGTGTATGTATCCTTCTGTGTATGTATCCTCTCAGCGTATATATGCCGAGAATTTAATCCCAAATCTGAGGATGAAAGTATCCTCGCCTGGTAGTCGAGAAGGTTGTTACATGCAGCCTTTTTAATGACCCTCGTGTAGTCGATAAGATTTAAACCACTCATTAATTAACCGTGTCGTGTCGCATTTCACCACGAGATTGATATCTCTGTCGCAAGAGATCAGAAACCCCACGGACCTTCCCCCCCCCCCTCTACCAAAAAAAAGCACTTTGCAATGATATCAGGTGAGGATTTTAACATTATAGGTGTTGCATGTGGCTGCCAACACGCAACGAATAAGCTAAAACAGAGACACCCAAAAACAAGGAAATTCTTTATTGGACGACTCGTCACCTCGTGTGCTTGTTGGTTTTGCACAAATTTGTCAGCACTTTGCTTGTCATTCCACGGAATTTATAGTTGAGAGTAACGCTATCGTTGTTGAGGGAACGTTGCTTGAACTGTCTTCATTATTAGTACTATAATTCTCGTTGTTATTATTATTATTATTATGATGATGATGATGATTATTATTATTATGATTATTATTATTATTGTTTTATTATTATTATTATTATTATTATTATTATTATTATTATTATTGCTATTATTATTATTCTTGTTGCTATTATTATTATTATTATTATTATTGTTTTATTATTATTATTATTATTATTATTATTATTATTATTATTATTATTATTATTGCTATTATTATTATTCTTGTTGCTATTATTATTGTTATTATTATTATTATTATTATTATTATTATTATTATTATTATTATTATTATTATTATTATTATTATTATCATCATCATGATAGGGAAACGGGAGGCAATCAGGTTGAATCCCAGGTAAGGGGAAAGAAGCTGCGTTTCCTTGGACCAAGAGCCCACCATCAGCATCAAGGCACTCTCCTAGGAAGGATCAGATACGCCTCCTAACACTCCCACACACAGTGCTGGCTGGTTCATCAGGTTTCAAGCTTATCGATTGCAAGAGTCTCATTCAGGCTGCATGTCATCTTGTCAACCACCAGTCTCAAGACTACCTTAATCCCTTAAAATGGGGATTAAACTCTCTCTCACTCAGTGTGTATACATATACAGGGAGAGGCATACACCTCTCGCTGTATATATATATATCCTAAGCGGCTCCCTTCTGTTACTAAGAGGAAGTTCTCCACGCTCTTATTCATTTCGGTACAAAATAACGCAATTTTTTCCAAACCATATTGACGTGTCTATTTATATAGAGTAATTAAACCCTTTTTTTCATTTTAAGTACACATAAATATCATTAATGATTTGAACAGCGACACCCCCAGCCCCTTCCCTTCCCCTCTTTCCCCTCCTTCCCTTCCCCTCTTTCCCTCCTTCCCTCCCCCTCCCCTCTCCCTCTCACCTACCCCAGTCCTCTCTGGTCTGGTGTAAGCTAATACGGTAATCTAATATAGCAGTTTCTGTTAATATTATTTTTTTAATATACCATATTTATTTTAAATGGGGAGAATATTATCAAGTTTAAATATGGCTGATAAATACAGAGCGTTTTTTTTTATGTATTTCCGAGGGAGCAATTATTGTATTTGCTCACACTGTATTAATCTCATTATTACATCCTAACTATAATACTGTAATAATCTGGCACTTACGTTTGTATAATTAGCGTGGCAGTGTGCCGCTGGTGCCACTCACCTGCACCCAGCAGTTTAAACACCTGTCATGTGAGTTAATCAGTGTTTGCCATATTATGGCTGTTAAATATTCCCATTTTGTTTTCATTTTAAATTCTATTGGAGGTGATATTAACTGTAATGATGTTTATATTAATGTATATCCCTGGATATATATATATATATATATATATATATATATATATATATATATATGTGTGTGTGTACTCACCTAGTTGTACTCACTTAGCTGTGGTTGCAGGGGTCGAGTCATAGCTCCTGGCCCAGCCTTTTCACTGGCAGCTACTGGGTCACTCTCCCTGCGCCATGAGCTTTATCATACCTCTTCTTAAAGCTATGAATGGATCCTGCCTCCACTACATGTGTGTGTGTGTGTGTGTGTGTGTGTGTGTGTCTGTCTGTCTGTCTGTTTGTCTGTCTGTGTGTTTGTGTATGTGTTCTTGGGACCGAACCTTCTGCATAGCATTTTCAAATCCTCAGCTGTACCACCTTAGCCACAGATTGTTCAAACGATAATATTTACTTGTATCCCCAACTGCTGCAAAACCCACTTTTACATAGATTTTCCCAGACTAGATACGGCTTTCTTGGATACTGGACGGTAAGCAGAGTCCTTTAAGGCACTAAAGTTAATGTCCTCGGCTATTCATCACAGATGTGACGGTAGAACCAACTCCAGCACTTATATTTATATTAGAGTATACAGAAAAAGAACCGCTGAATCCGCAAGGGTGTTACGACACATACAGCACCATGGGTAGGTCTAGTGGTTTGTAAGTAGAGGCAGCGGAGACAACTCGAAACAGAGTTTCAAGAGTCTAAAAAGACACACACACTGCAATCATCTTGGGACGTGTTTAGTGGAAGCGTTTTGAACCTGGAAGCTGCTCGATCCAAATGTGTGGAGTGGCGAAGATCTCAGGACCGAAACGTATTCATTAAACATGGCCTAAAGCTATTACATTTTCGGTATCATATATCTCGATATCCACTGCTTGAAACTACGTTAAGAATGAAGACCAGAGGAGGTGCCAAGAGCTGGAACTCAACGCCAGCAGACAACTCGGCGAGTAACAACTTTTAAGTACACACGTAATCACCCGTAAACAAAAAAGCTCAATACATCTACAACAGAGAGAAGAGGCCGTCGAAAAATAAGAAAAATAAGTGCTCCAGTTTATAAAACTACTTCGGACATGTTTTTATTCAGCAGGTGGATTTTACACGTAATTCTCACACTGATACATAAGGGACAAAAAAAAAAAAAACTAACAAAATGTGTAGACTTTATATTTTTTATTATCGAGGACGATAACGCCAGCAGCACATTCTTTGTCTCTTTCTGTTCCTCTTTCAGAAATACCTTTTAACACATTCTATACCCAGCCTTTTTTTTCTCGTTTCGTTGTGTTCACCTTTTTTTGTTTCGATTCAATCGTGTGTTTCATAAATTTTTTTCCCCCGATGTTTATACCAGTTTCTCCCCTCCCCCTCCCCCTCTTTCCCTTTCCATAGAATCTGAATGAATAAAAAAAGGAACACTAAAATGGAATTGCAGCATTTGTAGTCCAGCTCAATGTTATTTTGACCTTTTGATGACACGGAAATTGTGACATTGTTGATGACACCTGACGCCCCTCGTGGAAGTCATTGTTATTAGTGGTGATGCTGGCTCCCGTCCAATGAGAGCTGGGCACTGGTGCACACCCATCGTTCTCATTGGCTGGGCCGCTAGCAGCCCTGCAGTGATGTAGTATTTCCGTACTTCATAATACCCGTTCATAATAGATACCTTTGTAATATTCCTCTCACCAGGGGATGCTAAGGATCTGATATTTGATATACCCGTTAATAAAAAAAATTGCGTTGTTATTGTGTGTGTGTGTGTGTTTGTGTGTGTGTGTGTGTGTGTGTGTGTGTGTGTGTGTGTGTGTGTGTGTAGTAGTAGTAGTAGGTACTAGTTGTCAAAGGAACTTGTCTATAGACACTTGGCCTGTTGTCTGTGGTGTGTGTGTGTGTGTGTTTCTTTGCATGGTTCAGTGTGTATGTGTCTCTGTGTGTTTCCACCTATTTGTGCTTTCTTATTTGCTGTTGCGGGGGTCGATGTACAGCTCCTGGCCCTGGCCTCTTTATCTTTATGCGACCACCTTCACCAGCTTCCTACCTCGTGGTCTTGTTTTTAAAATAATACTAATGCTGCTTCAAGCATTTATCCTTAAAAGAAAAATTTGTTTTGCTTCCACAATCTCTTCCTGTAAGTCATTCCGCTTTTTGATCACCTTGAGGCTGAAGAAGTTCTTCCTAACAGTCCTTTGACTCAGCGTAACTTCCAGCTATATCTTTTTGCTCCTGATTACCGACTATCAGACAGTCAGTTCCTGTCTGCCCCATCAAGTTCTCAGTTCTCGGAGTATCTTGTACGTTACTGTCATATCTTCCCTGAATTTTCTCTCCAAACCCAGCAGTGAGTGTGTACGTATGTACATACGAGTTCGTGTATGTTCGAGTATTTATGTGCGTTTTCATTTGTGCCTACGCATTTTTTAATGTAAGTGTACATTTGTATACACATATGTACTTGCGTTAGCATATATAAACTTGTATATATGCTAATGCTTTACATACACACACAAATAAATAAATACAGATATGAAAATTAGACTATACATATCACAGGGGATAAAAAAAAAAGGGCTACCGGTTGAAGCTGCCATCCTATCTCTCCCTCTTTCATTACTACAAAACAATTCAAATTTTACATGAAAGCGTCGCTTCTGGCACTGCTGCTTCGGACGAGGGACTACCTCGTTACTGGTCCACGTCGCTTCTGGCACTGCTGCTTCGGACGAGGGACTACCTCGTTACTGGTCCACGTCGCTTCTGGCACTGCTGCGTCGGACGAGGGACTACCTCGTTACTGGTCCACGTCGCTTCTGGCACTGCTGCTTCGGACGAGGGACTACCTCATTACTGGTCCACGTCGCTTCTGGCACTGCTGCTTCGGACGAGGGACTACCTCGTTACTGGTCCACGTCGCTTCTGGCACTGCTGCTTCGGACGAGGGACTACCTCATTACTGGTCCACGTCGCTTCTGGCACTGCTGCTTCGGACGAGGGACTACCTCGTTACTGGTCCACGTCGCTTCTGGCACTGCTGCTTCCGACGAGGGACTACCTCGTTACTGGTCCAACTTTTCGACAATTCTCAGTCTCTTAGTCGCCGGTCACTGGTCTCCACTCTGGCCGTGTTGACTGGTAAGTCCACACAATTGTTTTCCAAGTGGTAGTATGGTAGATTTAGACGAATAGTTCTATAATAGATTTAGACGAATGGTTCTATGGTAGATTTAGACGAATGGTTCTATGGTAGATTTAGACGAATGGTTCTATGGTAGATTTAGACGAATGGTTCTATGGTAGATTTAGACGAATGGTTCTATGGTAGATTTAGACGAATGGTTCTATGGTAGATTTAGACGAATGGTTCTATGGTATATTTAGACGAATGATTATATGGTAGATTTAGACGAATGGTTATAAGGTAGAGTTAGACGAATGATTATATGGTAGATTTAGACGAATGATTATTAGGTAGATTTAGAAGAATGGTTATATGGTAGACTTAGACGAATTTATAAGGTAGATTTAGACGAATGGTTATAAGGTAGATTTAGACGAGTGTTTGAGGTGTTAGGTTTCTATCTTAACGCATTGTTTTACTCTGTATCGTAGCTAGGGTCAGTTAACTATTAACTTGGTAAAATTCTATGAAGATGCGTAGCCCCGTAAAAGCTTGTTTTGATTGATTGGTTAATTGGAGTATTTAAAGTTTGCCAACTACACGAGGGTCATGTTCTCCACCAGTCAAGACAATTTTAATTTCTTAAATTCGTATTAAAGTAAACTCTCAGTGTATATACACTGAGCAAAATACATCTCTTGGTGTATATAACCCTTGTTTTGTTTTGTAAGTTCTCTCTCTCTCTCTCTCTCTCTCTCTCTCTCTCTCTCTCTCTCTCTCTCTCTCTCTCTCTCTCTCTCTCTCTCTCTCTCTATACTTGTTGGCCACAAGCCATTTCACCCATCCAGTTATTTTATAGTCATTACAATGAAATCAAATCGAAGTTGTTTGGTGAACAAACAACCCGGTCTGACTTCGACCGTTCACAAGTCACACTTGTTACTTGTAAATGGACCAAGTCGGACCGAAACGTCGTTATAAGCTTCTCTCTGTTATGTTCGGGGTATTTGTGTATTGTTACAGTCACGGTGTTGTGCCTTTTTCTTCTTTCTGAAGTTTTTAAGGCACTGTTGGTTGATATGACCTTTTTTTTTATTTATGAAGTCATTGGTATATATCCTCGGTTTAATTAGCCAGAACGTCTTTTTTTTATTGAAGAATTTATTGTTTGTTCTCTGGATATTTTGCTAGCTTTGAATATTTTTTTAAGTCTGGCATAATACTGTTCAAGGTGATAATTAAATAAATAAATATATAAAAATTAAGTCTTTATTATCCATGGATTACAATGTGAACGTCAATATTTTATTGGTATAATTACCAGGATAGTAAAGACAAGTGCATTTATAAGGAACTGTTATAGCCGACTTTTCGCCCATACAAGCTAGTTTTATCGAGTCACAGATATCTTAGTGACTAGATAAAGGTCACTGTGTGGGTGAAACGTCGTCAATAAAGTTCCACATAATAGCATTTGTCTCGTACAACACTGCACAAATTTTTTTCTTTGGCAACCGTTGTCCAGTCTGGTTTTCCCTTCGTCTCTTCCACCAAAATTTTTGATCTTCCTTTCTGATGACTTCATCTTCGCTGATGAATAAGACACATGTTCAGCACATGGCTGAATAAAACTAATGGACAGCCGAAACATTTCGCCTTTTGAAGATAGCCAAGTGTTGCACATGATTCTTATTCATCCACTTGTCGGCATTTTGTACCATTAATAAAAGGATTCATCTTCACTGTTGTATTAATGTTGGTAGAATTAGCGACAATATGTCAGATAAAAGGACACTATTACTACTAGTATTACTACTACTAGTATTACTACTACTAGTACTGCTACTGCTGCTGCTGCTATTAAAGCCTTAAGCTGTTAACCCTCTCTTATTATTCACACAAGAAAAGATAACCACAGATACTGTATCTGCTTCTGTTGACAGATACTCTCCGATGATATTGACACATTCTATGCATTTTGCTGTCAACAGATATTGTATCTTATGCTACTGACAGATGCTGTGTTTGCTGTTATTAACAGATGCAGTAAGTGTTGCCATCTTCAGTCATGGTATTGCAATTGATACTCATTGTGTTGCATCGTCATTTACTCGATATCAGGTTAATGACGGATGCTCCGTCTGCTGCAACTGACAGAAACTCTGTTATTACTGACAGATACTGTAACTGTTGTTATTGACAGAGTTGGCATATTGTTATTCGCTTTCACTCTGAAAACCCATTTTCCCATTCCATACCCATTATTTACAACATAATATTTGATGACAACAGTGTACTTTAATCCTTCAAAAGTCTATAAAGATCTACTTAAAAAAATGAGCTTGTATGCTTTTGATTTTATTTATTCTGACAAATCTGATTATTCTCTGAAATTTTCTGCTTAAAAAACTAGGTTATATATATATATATATATATATATATATATATATATATATATATATATATATATATATATATATATATTTGCTTGTCTAGCTGTGTGTTTTGAGTTAAGTCTTGGGGCTAGTATACAATATGGATGTATCGGATGTGAAAAATTTAGATATCCGGTATGCGGATGTTTATACGGATGTCTTACTTACTCATTATCCATTATCATTATCCACGGAAGTTATCTGTCTCATTATCCATGGATTATATCTGTCTCATTATCCATGGATTATATCTGTCTCATTATCCACGGATTATATCTGTCTCATTATCCTCGAAAGATATCTGTCTCATCCTCCATGGAAGATATGACTGATATGACTCGCTATTCATCCTACTCGCTATTCATCCTACTCGCTATTCATCTCACTCGCTATTCATCCTACTCGCTATTCTGAAAACGTTTCGCTCTCTGTAAACTGCAATCACTTTATAAAGCTCTTCACCAGTGGTTCCCAAACTTGTTCAGGCTGCCGCCCCCTTGGCTCCTAGGCCACATCTCTAGCACCCCCTCTCCCTCCAACTAATCTAACACTATAAATAAGCGTATTTATTTCACAAATAAAAATGAATATGGTAAACCAATTTATTTAACAATATGAAATGGTAAATTTTCATCTCATCTGTAACTATATTGTCTTCACAATGTTAATGAGATGAATGTGATTGGTGGTTCTCGACATTAGGCTTGAAGGTACTAGGAAGAAGTCTTAGATCCCCTCGTTCAGTAATTTTTAGTAATTTTAGCCTCGCTCTACTAAATACGATGACTAGAAGGCAATAAAGTACATCTTGACTTTGTTACTTTTATTCTTTGTGAAGCATTTGTGTTATTTAAGTGTTCATGACATGGTTTTTATCATTTAAATTTTGTAAAACAAACACTCCCTGGGTTCTGATGCCACCCTACCGCCCAACCACCGCCCCCAGCCCCTTTTTCCTCAACGCCCCCCTGGATCTTTCCACCGTCCCCAGGGGGCGGTACCGACCACTTTGGGAATCACTGCTCCACACAGAATGAAACGTTGTCCCAAACATAGAAGCTTATTCAGCAACATTTGTCTTTGATCTCACTCTCGTATGCTGGTAGCTGTATCTGACGACATTTCGCATATAGATAGGGCTCCATCAAGTACGAGATAAAGTCCCACTGTCGGTGAAAAGTCGTGGAAGGATGTTTCTCCCCGTTGAAAGCGTCTTTGAATTAACGCATTCAGGTTTGTGTCAATGTCTGCCAATTGGTCATTTCCTCTCAGAGGAAACTTAATGAACTAAATGCTCGCGGCGAGAGATGCGGCTGTCGTTATGTTATACGCAGCTGTCTACCTGTGGTACAGCATCACCAGGACCTCCAGTAATGTTTATCTGATGCTGCATAAGCAACAGCAGGACCTCCGATTAATGTTTATCCGGTGCAGCATAAGTAGCAGCAGCAGCAGTAGCAGCATCTCCCGAGGCTGTGTGTGTATGTGAGAGTGTCCTTATTGTGCTTACTGGGATGAGGAAGGTGTTTACCTTTGATGTACATATATGACACACTTGTTACCTCAGGATATTGTAAGGTGTGTCTCTCACTAACCTGTAGATAATGGGGCTGGCTCTCTCTCTCTCTCTCTCTCTCTCTCTCTCTCTCTCTCTCTCTCTCTCTCTCTCTCTCTCTCTCTCTCTCTCTCTCTCTCTCTCACTCTCTCTCCTTTCTATCACTTTCACTGTTACTTACCTCTCCTTTCTCTCGACTCTTTTCTAGCTCTCCTCTTGCTCCCACTTTTCATTTACTTTTCCTTACCCCCTTTTCCTCTCTTCTATCCATTTTTCCCTCTTCCTCCATTTCTTTTCTTCACTATTCCATGCCTCTTCTTTCCACTCTGTCCCTCTTCTTTCTACGTTTTACCTCTTGCTTCCTCCTCTATCTTCCTCTCCTTCCCACCCCTTACCTCCTTCCCTCTTTCCCCTCTCCTTCCCTCTCCCTTTTCCTCTTTTCACTCAGTATCAATATTGATACACAAACATAATTACGTGGGTGACACTGCCTCCCTACGCCCCCTCTCCCTACCTTCCCTCCCAAGCCTCCCTCACCCTAGCCTCCCTGCCCCAAGCCTCCCTCACCCTAGTTTTCCTCCACAAGCCTCCCTCACCCTAGCTTCCCTCCCCGAGTCTCCCTCTCTTAACTCTTTCTTCTCTTTATCTCTCACCTCTTCTTCAGAGTGCACTTTCCTTACGTTCAACATTAACTGGAGGTGCTGCTGTTAAGAGTGCACGCTCCTTCCTTCCTCTCTCCCTTCCTCCCTTACTTATACGCTACTCCCTCTCTTTAATTCACTCTTATTCACCTCGTCCCTCCCTTAATTCTCTCTCCCTCACTTTGCTCCCTCTCTCCCCTCCTCTCCCGCTCCATGCCTCAAAAACACTCTTTAGCTTCCCTTTTATTGAATTAACTCTCTTGCTTTTATCGCATTTTGTGTGTGTGTGTGTGTGTGTGTGTGTGTGTGTGTGTGTGTGTGTGTGTGTGTGTGTGTTTGTGTTGTGTGTGTGTGTGTGTGTGTGTGTGTGTGTGTGTGTGTGTGTGTGTGTGTTTGTGTGTGTGTGTGTGTGTGGTGTGTGTGTGTGTGTGTGTGTTTGTGTGTGTGTGTGTGTGTGTGTGTGTGTGTGTGTGTTTGTGTGTGTGTGTGTGTGTGGTGTGTGTGTGTGTGTGTGTGTTTGTGTGTGTGTGTGTGTGTGTTTGTGTGTGTGTATGTGTGGTGTGTGTGTGTGCGTGTGTGTGTGCGTGTGTGTGTACTCACCTATTTGTACTCATCTATTTGTGGTTGCAGGGGTCGATTCATAGCTCCTGGCCCAGCCTCTTCACTGATGACTACTAGGTCCTCTCTCCCCCTCTTCCATGAGCTTTATCAAACCTCGTCTTAAAGCTATGTATAGATCCTGCGTCCACTACGCCACTTTCCAGACTATTCCACTTCCTGACAACTCTATGACTTAAAAAATACTTCCTAACATCCCTCTGATTCTTCTGAGTTTTCAACTTCCAATTGTGTCCCCTTGTTTCTGTGTCCCATCTCTGGAACATCCTGTCTCTGTCCACCTTGACAATTGCTCGCAGTATTTTATATGTCGTTATCATGTCTTCCCTAACCCTCCTGTCCTCCAGTGTTGCCAGGTCGATTTCCCATAACCTTTCTTCGTAGGACATTTCCCTTAGCACTGGGACTAGTCTTGTTACAAACCTTTAAACTTTCTCTAATTTCTTGACGCGCTTAACTAGGTGTGGGTTCCGAACAGGTACTGCATACACCAATGTGTGTGTGTGTGTTTTAGTATGTATTTTCACGTGCCTGTGTGTGTGTACGTGGGAGCGAACGCTTGTGCGGGATAACATGACATACACACACAAACTCATCACACACACACACTTCCACAAACACGCACAAACAAACACACACACAGGTGCTGTGAATCGACCCCTGCAACTATAAATAGGTGAGTACACACACACACACACACACAGATCACTCTCCCACCAGCTGAGAGAAAGAGAAAGAAAGAGAGAAGAGGAAGAAAGTTGTAACCTCCTCCTGCCCAACATCCTGACTAATTCAGTGTATTACTCCCCAGTGGTGTGGCCAACTTGGTCTTGGGCAACCGTCGGCAACCCTACCTGAAACATGAGATAAATGATACGTGTGTTGACTCTCATCACCAAGACCCACAACCACACCCAGTGTCACACTGCTCCTCTCCTCGGTGTGGTGGTGGTAGTGGCTGTGGTGGTGGTAGTGGCTGTGGTGGTGGTAATGGCTGTAGTGGTGGTAGTGGCTGTGGTGGTGGTAATGGCTGTAGTGGTGGTAGTGGCTGTGGTGGTGGTGGGTGATCGTGGTGATGGTAGTGGCTGTGGTGATGGTAGTGGCTCTGGTTGTGGTAGTGATGGTGATGGTAGTGGCTGTGGATGTGGTGGTGGGTGATCGTAGTGGTGGTGGTGGTGGTAGTGGCTGTGGTGGTGGTAGTGGCTGTGGTGGTGGTAGTGGCTGTGGTGGTGGTAGTGGCTGTGGTGGTGGTGGGTGATCGTGGTGGTAGTGGCTGTGGTGGTGGTGGGTGATCGTGGTGGTGGTGGGTGATCGTGGTGGTGGTGGTAGTGGCTGTGGTGGTGGTGGGTGATCGTGGTGGTGGTGGTGGTAGTGGCTGTGGTGGTGGTAGTGGCTGTGGAGGTGGTGGGTGATCGTGGTGGTAGTGGCTGTGGTGGTGGTGGGTGATCGTGGTGGTGGTGGGTGATCGTGGTGGTGGTGGTAGTGGCTGTGGTGGTGGTGGGTGATCGTGGTGGTGGTGGTGGTAGTGGCTGTGGTGGTGGTAGTGGCTGTGGTGGTGGTGGGTGATCGTGGTGGTAGTGGCTGTGGTGGGTGATCGTGGTGGTGGTGGTAGTGGCTGTGGTGGGAGTGGGTGGTCTTGGTTGTTGTGGTAATGGCTGTAGTGGTGGTGATGGGTGGTCGTGGTGGTGGTAATGGGGATAATTGTGATGATGATAGTGATACTAGTGATGGTACAGTATATGGTCATGGTGTGGGTGGTGGAACTAGAGATGATGGTGGACATGATGAGGGCTATGGAGTGGTGACTTTTCACTTGTAGTATCTGCTGAATATAACATGAATGAAAGTGTAAGGTTGTCAGGCTGGTTTACCTAATTTTACTCACCATTTCTTTTGGACTGGTGAATGATGGGGAGCTGTCTATGTCCCAAGCCTCATTCGAGTGAGTCACCTGGTATAGTGTTAATATTAATATACTTTCTCTTACCTTTTAACCTGGCCACGGAGTATATGTATGTATGTATGTATGTATGTATGTATGTGTGTATATTATTATATTATATATATATATATATATATATATATATATATATATATATATATATATATATATATATATATATATATATATATATATGGTTTAGAAAGACACGTAAGCAAACACTATGACATACTTATTAGAAAACGTTTTGGTCCTGGGACCTTGATCACTTCTAACATACAGAGGTTGAAAGACATTATATATAGACGGAGAGTGAGGTGTGAGGGACGCTGGTGACCTGAAGAATGCCATGTTGGGATGAGGACGGGTAGATGACGAGATCATGAGACTCCTGTGTTGCTGGGTTGGTGGTGCTTTGCCTGCTTGAGTATCATATACGCTAATGTTTTAGCGTATATATATATATATATATATATATATATATATATATATATATATATATATATATATATATATATATATATATATATCAGTGATCAGGTGAAAAGCAACGCCTTGATTACTCACTGAGTAATCGATAGGTTTTAAATCAACTTAATCAACTAGCCCAGTGCTCTTCTGACACTCGAGCTAGCTATCTTCTGGGATACGGTTTATATTGGTTTACATCTTGTAAGTGTTAAATTAAGCTTTAATTTCGTTGGCTGCCTTACCGAGTTTTCGTTGCTTGAATTAACGCAGGAAAGGCTTCATCCATTACTCTCGAAGCCTTCAGCCATTATATATCTTATCCTGTACCTCTGGTAACATTTTTTGTTAACATTTCTTAACCCAGCCTACAGGATTTGGATTGGGCAAACATACGGTAAGAATCCATTGATGCAGTATATTTGTTGACAGCAGTTAGTAGTGGAAGATGGCCTCTGATTCTGGACTCTGAAGCCCACCTGCTTACCTCGCTAATCGTCTTCAAGAACTCATCCGCCAACTTCAGGCGAGGCTCTTGCTTCAAGGAGAGAACTAGTATAAAATACCTATATGGTGGAAAAGGAGACACATGCAGTATAATGAGATTTTTGTTGGCAACATTTCACCCACACAGTGGGCTTCATCAAGTCACAAAACAATAAAACCCACTGTGTGAGCGAAACGTTGTCAATAAAGGATTGAATTATATTGCCTTTCTCTCCTTTTTTTCCGCCGTCCTTAGTTCAACCCGTGACCACTCGACTTCCCTTTCGTTTATATCACTTAGTCAACAGCTGATCAGCGACACTGGGTATGCCCCGTTCACATCTGTTTACAGCCAGCTGATACTTCAGCCTGTCACCAGACTGGAAGACATCCTCACCATCCAGGTGTCTGTTCTCTGTGCTAGTTACTGGCCATTTTGTATTATCTTTAATTAATTTCTCATTTTCCTTCAGATATGAAAATAATTTTCTTTCTTATTGTTTGAATATAAGTTTTTATTTTTGTATCTATCTTGTGTCCTTTCCCTTTCTCGATTATTTAGCATATATAAGTATTTTCAGCATTAATATATGCAGTGGCTGATCTTAAATGTTGAGGTTGTGGATCGTGTGTAGTGGAAATGCACCTCTTCGAGTAACACTTTTTTTAATTACACTGAATAATAGCATCATTAAAAGTCTTACTTTTATCTTACCATCGATTACTTAATCATACTATTGATTAATTATGTCACGTGAAGGTCAATGAGTAGAAATAAAATTCAACTTTCAAAACTATATGCATGTGCTTCAAAGAAGTGTAGGGGCACTTCAAAGAAGAACTAAAAGGCGCAGTTTAGAGCGTCTTAAATCGAGGTCAGTGGGGTTAAATGGTCTTTTGAATGTGACGTTCTGTTGGTGTGTAAGGAAGAGAATATATTTTGCAAGGTTTCAGGACAATCGGTTAGACGGTTTTTACTCAGAGAAAGCAAAGTGCCTGCACTCTGTTAAACAGATGGAAAGGCTGCAACAGTGAAATGCTGTGTTATTAAGAAGACGGATGAAGAATGCTTACAATCCGCGAATACTGACGGGGCTTTGAAACCAGATAGGGTAACAGTTCTTGGCCAGTATTTTCAACAGTGGAATATAAATTTATAATGGATTTTGTTTCTGGAAAAACAGCTATGAAGATAGTTATGGTGACTGTGATTTATTCTTTAGTAACTCTATTTGGAAAAGATCGCATTTTGAAGAATGGACAAAAAAATGGTCAATTTCACAAGAACACATATAGATAAACAGAATATTAAACAATTACTTTGACCTTAAGCTAAGAGCAGTTTCATTAAACTAAAATGTACAAATGTATTTATGTAGAGTGGGGAGCAAGAGACCTGGAGGCTCGTGGTGACCTCAGTTTTAAACTGAGATTGTAAGTTTTTGACATTGCATCGTGTTGCACAAATAATCGAACACAAGGATTTTGCTCTTATAAATAATTTATTATATATATATATTATTATATATATATTATAATAATTATATTAAATATATATATATATATATATATATATATATATATATATATATATATATATATTCGATAAAGAAAATTTCTAATATTTCCATGGCTTGTTTTTCATTTATTGCTCAGTTTTAGATATGATTTCAAGCATTATGTTTAGTATGTAAGTATAATCATGGAATTACAATCAATGCAGTCCTGAACATTAAGCTCAGTGCATCAGGATAATTGCGAACATTATACTCAGAGAAATACATCACTGAGAACAAACTGGAAATGTTATAACATAATATAAAAACGAACTGTCATGACATTTAATAATGTAGAGGTTATTAGAGTTAATATTGCAGCATATTATTATGCATCATAATATATTTCATGTAGAGCTTGGTAGTCTGAAATATTTTGTTCTGACAAAGAACACCCTCTGTATTTTCGTGAAAAATCTCTTGAGACCAGAACTAAGCAACATAAATATATATTATCTAGTGGACAAGAATCCAGCGCTTTGTTCATTCATGCAAGGCATACAAACCATTAAGTAGACTTGACTAACGCCAAAGTACTTCACTGGAATCATCTCTTATCAACCATGATGCACAAAATATTTCAAATTTGTGTTCTGGATTGCATAAACTTGACGGTTTTATAGTCCAGAATATTGTTCATAATCTTAAAGGTAAAAATATTTATCGTAAAAATACAGAGTGTTCTTTGACAGGCGAAATTTTAAACTTGATGTTGGAAAAATGTATACGTGAGTTAGAATTGTGAGGACCTGTTTGTGTGAGGTGTTGTCACCTTCTCTGAGTGAGGTGTTGTCACCTTCTCTGAGTGAGGTGTTACCTCAGGGTTTAACATAAAATGGGAGAGGGGTGGGATTAAATTATGGGGAATTAAATGCAAAATGGGAGTTGACACAGTTACTTTTTGCTGATGATACTGTGCTTATGGGAGACTCTAAAGAAAAGTTGCAAAGGTTAGTGGACGAGTTTGGGAGAGTGTGTAAAGGTAGAAAGTTAAAGTGAACATAGATAAGAGTAAGGTGATGAGGGTATCAAACGATTTAAATAAAGAAAAATTGGATATCACATTGGAGAGAGGGATTATGGAAGAAGTAAATGTTTTCAGATATTTGGGAGTTGACGTGTCAGCGGATGGGTTTATGAAGGATGAGGTTAACCATAGAATTGATGAAGGAAAAAAGGTGAGTGGTGCGTTATCCATGGAGGCAAAGAAGGGAATGTACGAAATTATAGTGGTACCAACACTCTTATATGGATGTGAAGCATGGGTTGCAAATGCTGCAGCGAGGAGGAGGCTGGAGGTAGTGGAGATGTCCTGTCTAAGGGCAATGTGTGGTGTAAATATTATGCAGAAAATTCGAAATGTGGAAATTAGGAGAAGGTGTGGAGTTACTAAAAGTATTTGTCAGAGGGCTGAAGAGGGGTTGTTGAGGTGGTTTGGTCATTTAGAGAGAATGGATCAAAGTAGAATGACTTGAAGAGCGTATAAATCTGTGGGGGAAGGAAGGCGGGGTAGGGTCGTCCTAGAAAAGGTTGGAGGGAGGGGTAAAGGAGGTTTTGTGGGCGAGGGGTTTGGATTTCCAGAAAGCATGTGTGAGCGTGTTAGATAGGAGTGAATGGAGACGAATGGTTTTTGGGACCTGACGATCTGTTGGAGTGTGAGCAGGGTAACATTGTGTGAAGGGATTCAGGGAAACCAGTTAATTGATTTAGTTGGACTTGAGTCCAGGAAATGGGAAGTACAATGCCTGCACTTTAAAGGAGTGGTCTGAGATAGTGACAGCTGGGAGGGACTTTTCTCAGCTGTCGTATCTGAGCTCCTCTGCAAAGACAGTGATTATGTATGAGTGTGGTGAAAGTGTTGAATGATGATGAAAGTATTTTCTTTGGATTTTCTTTCTTTGGGTCACCCTGCCTCGGTGGGAGACGGCCGACTTGTTGAAAAAAAATATATATATATATATATATATTAGTTAAGCAACACATAGACCTATAATGGTTGCTGGGACAGGTAAATAAACTCCCCTTATTCCTCCTCTTAACCTTTATCTTGCAAACATTTCCATTAAGCTGGCTGTTTGGGAGGGATTAAGTGAGTTAAGGTGTTTAGGTATTCAGTGTGGTAAGGAAGCCCTCGAGGCGGGTGGGGGGGGGCACGAGTTAGGCAAAGAATGTTATAGCACCCTGGAGGGTGATTAACAAGGTGGTAAGTAATGACTGGAGGAGCTGCTGTATCTCCAATAGTGGAGTGTTAGCTTAAGCCGTAACCGAAGGAGTGAAGGTGAGAAACTGGAGGAGCAATGGGGAAGTGAGGAGGGAGGGAAGGAGAGAAAGATGAGGAGAGATGGGAAAGAAAGAGAAGGGGTAGAAGGGGTGAGAGGCATTAGATGAGGTGATGAGGGGGAGTAGGTGAATTGAGGTATGAAAGTAATGGATGGGAGAGGAATGGGAGTGGGAAGGAGAAAAAGAGAAGTATAGAAGTAGAGAAAGGAAGGTGAGGAGAGAAAGGGAAGAAAGGTAATAAAATAAGGAAAGTGAAGTGGGGAGAAATGGTGAGGTGGGGAGATGAGAAAAGGTAACATCATGTAGGAGATGTGAAGCACAGGCGAGACGGAAGTAAGAAACCCAAAGCTAAGTTGAAGAAGGAGCTGAATAGCAAGGAAGGGAAAAGGCCCAGGACCAAGGTAACAATGGTCTAGAACAGACCGAAACATCGTCATGATGTTTCTCTCCAAAGTTCGTGTTTTGGTGAACTGTTCGAGCCACGGTACTGCGATTTTATTTTCTTTAAACAATTCTTCCCTCCTCAACCCCTGCAGTCTTTCTCTACATAAGTCCCACGAAAATTGTCAGCAATCGTCCCCCGGGGTGACACTGGCCATTAACATTGCAAACCTTCGCCTCACGAACTTAAAATTACAAAAAGTTGCAAATGCAAAATCATTCGTGTTATCACAGACCTGAGACGAAGAAATAAAAGTCTTGAAGAACATGAGATATTTTCCCTAGACATATTGTTGTTATTTATTAAGACAATAATGGTACAAGTTGCCGACAAGTTGGTGAGTAAGACACAGGTGCAACATCTTGGTATCTCTGTTTGTGAAACGTTTCGCTTACTGTGCTGGTTACTGTGAAGGCAAAACGTTTCGGAAATAAAGATTCCAAAGCGTTTCACATGTGTCTTCGTCATGGTTGTCATTGCAGCTTCACGTCCAATATGGCCGACAAGTATCCCGTGACGTCATCTGCAACACTGTGGTCCTTCAGGAGAGGTGCCTCGGCTCTTCATCCAAGGAATTGCACTTATTTTTCATCTTCCTTGGTTTGAACCCATTCCCCAAGTTATGTATGACCCCCTACGGATTTAGCGTTTTCCCCTAAATTTCAAAAATAAACAGAATATATTTACTTGGAGCGATGTACATCTCTGCTTGTATAAACTTGATTTACTTTAATCCTTATAATAGGTTTATTAAAGTAACCTTTGTGGGTGGAGCACAGGTTATAAACAGCCTTAAAGACCCATTGTGTAGTCGACAGACTTTAAGCTCTAAATTAACCAACGAACTAATGATCATGTAGGACTTGGTGAACTTCAATTCTCATATCTTTCTTTCCTCTTCGTGTGTGTGTGTGTGTGTGTGTGTGTGTGTGTGTGTGTGTGTGTGTGTGTGTGTGGGTGTGTGTGTGTTTGTGTGTGCGTGTGTGACTTTTAAAGAGAGACTGCCCCTCCGAACCAACCCTCTCCCTGTTACATGATTTTTCAATTTGCTCCATCGCTCCTCCTCCTATCTATTCCCATCTTCCTTCCCTCGTCCTCCCTTCCGCTCCCATCCCTCTCTCCCCTCTCCCTTTCCTCCTCCTCCTCCTCTTACCTCTTCCTCCCTTCTCCCTCTCCCCCTCTTTCCGCTGCTCCTTCCATTATAGTTGGCAGTTCCCTCAATAAAGTAAATATTACTCCATTACATAGCGATGACATTAAGCCCAATTGCACTTAAGCCAAATGTGAGAGCGAGTTATTAGATCTGATGTCTGG
Organism: Cherax destructor; assembly: GCA_009830355.1. Taxonomy (NCBI): domain Eukaryota; kingdom Metazoa; phylum Arthropoda; class Malacostraca; order Decapoda; family Parastacidae; genus Cherax; species Cherax destructor. The sequence goes on along the minus strand of WNWK01002636.1, from coordinate 19,609 downwards.
AAAGATTGAACCAGTGTCGTATGTGTGTGTGTGTGTGTGTGTGTGTGTGTGTGTGTGTGTGTGTGTGTGTGTGTGTGTGTGTGTGTGTGTACACGTACACCTTTTCAGGTACATGTGCTTATCACTGAATTCACATGTGCGTATTTGCCTTCAACGCTTCTCATGTTTTTTTAACGTTTCTGTCTCAAGTCAAGAGTGGAATGACACAGCAGCGGATCCAGCAACTCTCGTCCCATTTTTCCCCATTTAATCCCCTCCACCACCCCTGGTGTCTCTGTGACAGGCAGCACATTATACAGTGCTCGACAGGACATGTGTTTAACCCCCATTCTTTCCATAGGTACTGTCACTAAGAGACGGTTATTCTGAAGGAAACACTGACCCATGGTCTCCTGCTAGGCACACTTACTCCTCCATGTGGGAAATCCTGCCTCCCTCTGTGTGAATGGGGTACTGCTGACTGTGATTTGTGTTAAATGTGTCCTTATCATATCAGTGGTATATAATAACGCCAAATATTGTATGTGTATCCTCAGCGCGTTCGTATTTACAAACATTGAGGGATCGGGTACAGTTTGTAAAATCACCTGGATGTCTCTTGAGACCTCGGCGAAATTTTTGAAAAATGTTTTCGGTGTGATTACCAAAAAGGTTTTTTAAAAGAAGCTATTTTTTTTTCTTTTTGAACGTGCTATAAATTTGAATACCAAACGATTGATGAATAAGACTCATGTGTAACACTTGTATATCTTTATTACCGTAACTTTTTCGGCCGCGCAGGTGTAAAGTTCAGGCAATAAGTGTACCTAAGTGAGGCACACATGTTATATTTATCAACAAGTAGTTTTAAAGGGGAGTTTGTTTTATTACGTGTGTTTGTGTGTTTATGTGTGTGTGTGTGTGTGTGTGTGTGTGTGTGTGTGTGTGTGTGTGTGTGTGTGTGTGTGTGTGTGTGTGTGTGTGTGTGTGTGTGTGTGTGAATGTAAGCCCTTTGAAGTACGCAGCTCTGAATAAATGACTGGTTCAGTTGCTCCTCAAATCCCACAACTCTCCCACACCATCCATAGACTCGAATCCATCTCTCAATGTTCCCCTCTGTTTTTTCCATCCACGTGCAGAATGAATGCTGTTGTGTGCACAAGAATGGAAGCAGTGTGTGTGTGTGTACTCACCTAGTTGTGGTTGCAGGAGTCGAGTCATAGCTCCTGGCCCCGCCTCTTCACTGGCCGCTACTGGGTCACTCTCCCTGCGCCATGAACTTTATCATACCTGTACTCACCTAGTTGTACTCACCTAGTTGTGGTTGCAGGGGTCGAGTCATAGCTCCTGGCCCCGCCTCTTCACTGGCAGCTACTGGGTCACTCTCCCTGCGTCATGAGCTTTATCATACCTGTGTGTGTGTGTGTGTGTGTGTGTGTGTGTGTGTGTGTGTGTGTGCTACTGATAGCAACGAACTATATAGCACTAATGTTATGCTTATTGTTAGCAATGCCCGAGGATATTTAAGAAGTAAAACGAATACACAGCAAGACATAAACTTTCATAAAAAGTAAAGTGCCGCACGCTTCTTAAAGGCAACGTTGACCCTAAACCCATACCTTCCCTGCTCATACACGCCTGCCCATACCCATACCTCCATACCCATACTCCTATACATTTAACAGAACATCCCCTGTAAGAGGTAAACAGGTGTACTTTCCCATGGTTCTTACTAAGAATAATGTTTGGCGGAAACTGAATGTGCAATCACAATATTCTCGATCCTAATTATAAATAAAACTGAAAAATATTTTTCAGTATTTTAATCGTAGGTGGCTGAAAACAAATGTTAATTTATCCCATCCGTTCTCAGTGGGAGACCAGAAATACTGGAAAGGCAGGTGGATAGAGGGGTGGATATGCCTATGGATGGGCTATGGATGGAAGGATAAACAAGGGGCTAGGATGGAGGAAGACGGGAGGAGGCATCCTAACACTCCATAACCTGCCCCTCGTTAATGTTTCATGTGAAGAGTTGGATGAGGCCAGAATATCACTGGTGGAGTCCAGGCAGTGTTCGTGTGAGGCCAGAATGTCACTGGTGGAGTCCAGGCAGTGTTCATGTGAGGCTAGAATGTCACTGGTGGAGTCCAGGCAGTGTTCATGTGAGACTAGAATGTCACTGGTGGAGTCCAGGCAGTGTTCGTGTGAGGCCAGAATGTCACTGGTGGAGTCCAGGCAGTGTTCGTGTGAGGCCAGAATGTCGCTGGTGGAGCCCAGGCAGTGTTCGTGTGAGGCTAGAATGTCACTGGTGGAGTCCAAGCAGTGTTCGTGTGAGGCTAGAATGTCACTGGTGGAGTCCAGGCAGTGTTCGTGTGAGGCCAGAATGTCACTGGTGGAGTCCAGGCAGTGTTCGTGTGAGGCAAGAATGTCACTGGTGGAGTCCAGGCAGTGTTCGTGTGAGGCTAGAATGTCACTGGTGGAGTCCAGGCAGTGTTCGTGTGAGGTCAGAATGTCACTGGTGGAGTCCAGGCAGTGTTCGTGTGAGGCCAGAATGTCACTGGTGGAGTCCAGGCAGTGTTCGTGTGAGGCCAGAATGTCACTGGTGGAGTCCAGGCAGTGTTCGTGTGAGGCCAGAATGTCACTGGTGGAGTCCAGGCAGTGTTCGTGTGAGGCTAGAATGTCACTGGTGGAGTCCAGGCAGTGTTCGTGTGAGGCCAGAATGTCACTGGTGGAGTCCAGGCAGTGTTCGTGTGAGGCCAGAATGTCACTGGTGGAGTCCAGGCAGTGTTCGTGTGAGGCCAGAATGTCACTGGTGGGGTCCAGGCAGTGTTCGTGTGAGGCCAGAATGTCACTGGTGGAGTCCAGGCAGTGTTCGTGTGAGGCCAGAATGTCACTGGTGGAGTCCAGGCAGTGTTCATTTGTACAATAAATAGGATTTGTCGTGGCATTGTGTTATTTTAAGCGTGGTCTTCATTTCAAGACAATAGTGTTAGCACTGTACCTTAGTGCCATACTCTAGTGCCGCATCCTGGTGCCACTCTAGATAACAGTGTGGCTGAAGGTGTTAAGGGATTGTGGTAAATACAGCTATTGGTGTAATGTATGAGGGGGAACTCAAGGATGGAAGGGTGGGTGGGTTTACAGGTAGGCTAGGCACTCTATAAGGGGGTGCCTTGATGCCGGGGAAGAGCTTTTAATCCAAGGAATCAAATCTACCAATCGCTTCCTTGGATCAAGTTTGGTTACCTCCCATGAAAATGACAGTTTGGGTTAGATTAAAGATCGGACTGGCTTGGTTGGTCACTAACATATGTTTTTTTTGTCTATCAATCTGGCTTTCTATCAGTCTCCGCCTCTCTGTTTCTCTCTGTCATTCTATTTTACCTCTGCCTGCCAACGTTCTCATCCTCCGGACACGTTCTTTCACTTATTCAACCGCTAACCACTGCTTTATTCACCACCATAACATTTACTCTTCTGTACTTTATTCAGTTCTAACACCAATATTACTGTCACCACTACTATCACGTCTATTATCACCTCTACTATTACAACATCTATCTACTACCAAACCCAACACACTAACACCTCTGCCACCTCTCTCACTAATACTACCACCATCACCAGCATAATCGGAACCACTGCAAGTACATGCACCACCATCACCATTACCAGCACCACTACCACCACCACTATCACCACCCCACCAGCAATAACAGCACCACCATCATCACGAACACCACCACCACCACTACCACCACCATCACCACCACCATCACCGCCACCACCACCGTCACCATCACCACCATCACCACCACCACCATCACCACCATCACCACCATCACCACCATCACCGCCACCAGTACCATCACCACCACTATCCACCACCATCACCACCACCACCATCACCGCCACCACCACTAGCACCAGCACCACCAGCACCACCACCAGCACCACCACCACAATCACCACCACCACAATCACCACCACCACAACACCATCACCGCCACTACCACCAACATCATCACCACCACCACCACCATCACCACCACCACCACCACTACAACCACTATCACCACCATCACCCACACCATTACCACCATCACTGCCACAATCACCACTATCACCGCCACCATCACCGCCACCATCACCGCCACCATCACCGCCACCACCACCACCACCACCACTATCACCATCACCACCACCTCCACCACCAGAGTTACTTTATGTAAGTAAATACAGTAAGAAAGAAAGAGGCTACCCAATTACTCGGTCCAATCTTCCCTCCCAATCACTTTAATTTAGAGACAGAATGGAAAGCAAATACACAAAACCAATTGAAAGCAAACTAGTCGACACTGAGGCTAAGACCACTCTGGGTTTAAAAGACCTTATTTCCGGTTTATAAAACTTATCTGGCGGTCTTTGATTAAGAGATGCACTCCATTTTTACTGTGATTATATATATATATATATATATATATATATATATATATATATATATATATATATATATATATATATATATATATTGTGTGTGTGTGCATAATATAAGTAAGCGTACTTGCGTGCACATAAGAGGTGGTTTTGTTTCAATATTTCCCACTAGTTTTTAAAGATTTCTTTTCAGAATCTCTCTCTCTCTCTCTCTCTCTCTCTCTCTCTCTCTCTCTCTCTCTCTCTCTCTCTCTCTCTCTCTCTCTCTCTCTCTGTCGCTCACTACTAAGACGCTTCAGCCAGTGTTTGTGGAGCGTGATCAAGCATTAGTCTGGCTACACAAGACGCCAGGACGGAGCATAGTACCCGGTGACAAGGACTGGGGATCACACAGCGTCTCAAGTATCTTGTTTTTCACACTGACGACGGCTCAGTGTCCCATGAAACACCGGGAGGAGGTGGGCTGGGTTCAACACAAAAAAAAATAATAATTCACGTGAAGCGCTAAGTCCGTGAGGATCATTTGTAGCAAGGGTTTTTGGAGGCTTGATCCTCCGTCTGTCTAGAAAAGTGGTTAACCTGCTCCTTCTGGGAAGTGCGACTCGTCTGATATCTTCATTAATGATTTTTACTCAGTTCGCCAGTACACGATCAGTGATTGGTGCGAATTGACTACGATCATCGCAGAGGAGGAACTGACTAGCGGTGTGGGTAAGAACGTTTACGATCATCGCAGAGGAGGAACTGACTAGCGGTGTGGGTAAGAACGTGTATGTACATATCAGGACATTTATCAAAAGAAACGTTTCGCCACGAGAGTGGCTTCTACAGCCCAACAGATCCACTTCTTGTGGGTATCGCCATACCGTTTACAACTAGCTAGTGATTGTTTCGCTCAAGACGACGCCACAAGGAAAAACCTAACTAATTCCTTTCCTTACTACTGCTCTTAGAATATGAAATGTCTGGCAAAACGCATTTACATCTCATCTACTCAACACCAAACTGAAATTAAAAACGTGAGATCTACCAATAAATCAAGTTTAATCATAAACACCTGCCATTCTACAGAAGAAGTAGAAGAAGAATATGAATAAAAAGAAAAAGAAGAAGAAGAAGAAGAAGAAGAAGAAGAAGAAGAAGAAGAAGAAGAAGAAGAAGAAGAAGAAGAAGAAGAAGAAGAAGAAGAAGAAGAAGAAGAAGAAGAAGAAGAAGAAAAGAAAAAGAAGAAGAAGAAGAAGAAGAAGAAGAAGTAGAAGAAAAAAAAGAAAATTTGGTCCGAATAGTTAACGCGGAAGGTTATTAACCCAACATAACCCAATTAAGTTAGGAAGTCACCAGACTCTCTTATTTCCACTGGGGTCCTTTAATCCTCTCTCCCAGGATGCGACCCACACCAGTCGCCTAGCATCCAGGAGTTTACTTCCTGCTAGATTAACAGGAACAGGCAGAAGCAGGGGAAAGAAAACATGCCTAACGTTTGAGAATCAAACGTGGGTGTCTCAGTGTGTGGGACGAGACAACTTACCAAGTGAGCCACAAACGCGTTAGTGAAATATTGTTAGAGTTCTCCGTAGATTATCTTGTTATGGTGTGGTGTGTAGAAGTAGATGTAGGTGTTAGGGTAGATTTATTGACTGTATGTGTGTGTGTATGTGTAACTAAAGATACACACATATACATTTTTCATTAAATTGTAGCCTAAACAATTATTTTTTAACTTTATTCACATCGCCACTTTCAAAATGAATATTATCCTAAAGGAAAAATTAATGATTTTAAGAGTCATACAAACCTTTTTAAATACAGAAAACCCGGAAAGAAAAACTTTATTCCGAGCATTAAATTACAGAAAATATAAATAAAAGCAAAAACAGGAATAGTGAAACATGCTGGTACAGTGTTGCTGTGAGCAGTGAAGGTCACCAGTGTACTCACCTAGTTGTGGTTGCAGGGGTCGAGTCACAGCTCCTGTGTGTGTGTGTGTGTGTGTGCACTCACCAATATGTGGTTGGAGGGTGTGGAGTGTTTGTGCGTGGGGTGGGGAAGGAGGAGAGTGAGAACACAGACGAGGGGGGTGGAAACCACAGAACGGTTGGGGTTCGAACCCATGGCAAGCCAGTCCTAACACTAAACTGCCAGAGGTTCGAGCCCTACCCATTCTGTGATTTGTTTGCAATCGTGTTATTACGATTTTGCGAGTCCTGAGGGGGATGTGAAAGTCGTAGCAGGAATATTAATTTTAATCTGTTTGTGTTAGAATGTGCAGAACAACATTAGTTTCCTCTTCTCTCTCCCTGTTTGTCTGTCTGTCTGTCTGTCTATCTGTCTCTCTCTCTCTCTCTCTCTCTCTCTCTCTCTCTCTCTCTCTCTCTCTCTCTCTCTCTCTCTCTCTCTCACACACACACACATATACATCCACAAAAAATACAATTTTAGAGTTCCTTCATCTATAATCATTTAGTCACTCTTGAGACTACCCGACAGGAGTGAAACCATCAGACTCCACTCTTGAACTTGCTCTCATAAGAACCTCACTGAAGGAGGAGGAGGTCAGTGTTTGATACTCCACAAAGTTCAGAGTCCTGACAAAACTTTTTTTTTTTTTGGATTTCCTGGTCTAGGTAATTACGTTTTCCATTTCTGATTTTGTTGTGTGTGTGACAGTAAGGAAAGACAGTTTTGTCGTCAGGCCGCAGGGATTTAATTTTTTACCCTTACAAAAGGTCGGGAGTTTTTGTTCTGGAGGTGTCGCTAGCTGCCTTCTTTCTTAATGGTTTTTCTTGTCTCTCTTGATTACTTTGTCGCTCAGAGTGCTCTCTCTCTCTCCTCTCTCTCTCTCTCTCTCTCTCTCTCTCTCTCTCTCTCTCTCTCTCTCTCTCTCGACGTGTGTTTAGAAGTGGCTCCCCCAACCCTGCAATCTCTATGCGAGTCAGCATTCTACATATCCATAATATCTGCAAGTACAGTGCTGTCAGTGTCACTCACCTACGTCGCTCCCGGTAGCCGACTATGCTAGCCAGTAAAGCTGCCTCTTTGGAAAATAGTCCCTGGAGCACCCTGGCTATTTAAAATTAAATGTCGTTCTCTTGCCTTATCGTAGCTCCACTGCTACGTGTAGAATTATTGGGACCGAGCGTTACTCTCCCTAAGCTGCTTAATACACTCCAACACCACCACGCTTCCCAGTAACTCTTAATCTTCACAACTGGGGCTACAAGACAGCGGATCTAAATTGCTTCACCTGCTATTTTTAGTCACCAATAAAGATATGTATAAGATCTCTTATCTTCTGATAATAATTTCTTTTTTTTTATTTGTTATTCGTGAAGGAAGAAAATATCGTCTTTATTGCATCGACGATGCGCCTTTATGACTCATGTAAACATGTCCAACAACTCTGACCTCACAGGTCACCACGACCAACGCCACCACTATCAATACCATCATCAAAAACCACTACTACCAAAGCAACCACCACCACCATGCCTCACCACCATCAGTCACCAACACTACCACCGCACCTTAATGTAACCCTCTTTAATTGTTGCAAGAAACCCTATATTTATTACATTTATAAAGCTCCTGAAGAAAGCAGGACGCTGTAAATTCAATCGGATTAAAAAATGTAACGTTAATCAAAATATAACTCTCCCCTATGTTACAATGTTACATAAAAAATAATATCCACGCTGCTTCATCTCATCTCTGTAGGTCTACTCTACACCAAGTTTTTTTCTGCCACCCGTTGAGTTACCGGGTCTAGATATCACACCATTTAAAGAGCGGAGAATCGGTAGGCAGGTTGCTTGGTTAATTTAGGTTAAAGCCTATGTTGGCCCTCTGATAAAAATGTTCAAAGGTAATCTTAACCTTAAATATAACCATTAATATGTCAAGGCAGAGGAACATGGAAACAAAAATATAAAAAATGAATGATATTATTATTTAAATATAACACTGCTGGGTATCTGAAACATATTAAGATATAAAAAAGCAGTTTTGAAAATAATATGAATATTTCTTTTGGTTTATATAAATTGGATTCATTTATAATTAATAAAATTTGGGAAGAATTTAATGATAAATTGGACTAATCTTAATTCTTGGGAAGAGTTTCAGGTCCTTTCTTATGTTCCTCTTCACAGAGTCGTGAGATGTTACGCTACTGTGAGGTGTTGTCTTTGTTAGTGTGATGTGACTGTGAGGTGTATTCTGCCTCTTTATAAGCCTTCTTCTCACGTTTCCTTTTATAGTTCCTTGATAATGTGAGTAGTCACGAAAGCGCTTGGAATTCTTCTATTTTTTCATCGTGGTTGTCTTGCATATTTTGATATCACCTGTTTACTGTGATCTTTGTATATATATATATATATATATATATATATATATATATATATATATATATATATATATATATATATATATATATATATATATATATATATATATATATATTGGAATTTCTTGACAGGAATTTAGAATCTAACGACTTTTTAGAAGTAGTTCAGGATTGCTTTTGAAGCAGTTTGTAACAGAACCTACAAGGGGAAATAACCTACTTGACTTGGTTCTGGCAAGCAAGGAAACCCTTGTTAATAATTTAGAAATTACAGAGGAACTCGGCTCAAGCGACCACAAGTCAATTACCTTTAGCATTGAATGGATGTATGATAGTAGGGATAATTCAGTAACGGTCCCAGATTTTCGCTTAGCAGATTATAATGGACTTAGAGAACACTTATCAACTGTGGACTGGGGAGACGAAGAGAGGTATCAGTATGACAGTTTTCTTAACACTATACAGGCTGCCCAAAGAACATTTATCCCATATAAAGAAATTAGATCGAATAGAAATGACCCAAAATGGATGAATAATAGGCTCAAATATCTTTTAGGGCAGAAGAAAGGAATTTATAGGCGTATCAAAAGAGGTGAGGGTCATCTTATGAATCAGTATATTGACATTAAGAGAGATGTTAAAAAGGGGATAAGAAAAGCTAAACGGGACTACGAAATTAAAGTTGCTAGGGATTCGAAAACTAACCCAAAAAGTTTTTTCCAGGTGTATAGAACAAAAGTTAGAGATAAGATAGGTCCTCTTAAAAAAATGATGGGTATCTTACTGACAAAGAGAATGAAATGTGCTCTATCTTTAATAATTATTTTCTCTCGGTTTTCACTCAGGAAGACACTAATAATATCCCAAGAACTAGGTATTTTAGTGGGCCTGAAGAAGATAAATTATGTAGTATCACAGTCACTAGTGAAATGGTTATCAAACAGATAGACCGTTTGAAGCAAAATAAATCGCCAGGTCCTGATGAGCTTTTTTCAAGGGTTCTTAAGGAATGCAAATGGAACTCTGTGAACCCTTAACTAACATTTTTAACCTATCTCTTCAAACAGGTGTAGTGTCTGATACGTGGAAGATGGCTAATGTAATTCCTATTTTTAAAGCAGGGGACAAGTCGTTACCATCAAATTACCGTCCAATAAGTCTAACATCAATTGTAGGCAAATTACTAGAGTCGATTATAGCTGATAACATAAGAAGCCATCTCGATAGGCATAATTTGATTAATGATACTCAGCATGGATTCACCAGGGGCCGTTCCTGCCTAACTAATTTATTAACTTTTTTCAGTAAGGCTTTTGAGGCAGTTGATCATGATAAAGAATTCGATATTTGGATTTTAGTAAGGCTTTTGATAGAGTACCACATCACAGACTGTTAAAGAAAGTGGCTGCTCATGGCATTGGGGAAAAGTGTTGTCATGGATCGAGTCATGGCTCACCAATAGGAAGCAGAGGGTGTGCATGAATGGGGTTAAATCGGAGTGGGGATCTGTAACAAGTGGCGTTCCTCAGGGATCGGTTTTGGGCCCGTTGTTGTTTATAATATATATAAATGACCTTGACGAGGGAATTTCTAGTGATATGAGCAAATTCGCTGATGACACGAAGATAGGTAGGATAATCGATTCAGACGTAGATGTCAGTGAACTACAGGAGGATTTAGACAAACTCAATTCCTGGTCAGAAAAATGGCAGATGCAGTTCAAATGTAGATAAATGCAAAGTTCTAAAGCTCGGGAGTGTCCGTAACACAAGCACTTATAAGTTAAATAACGTAGAACTTAGCCATACAGATTGCGAGAAGGACTTGGGGGTGATGGTAAGCAGCAACCTTAAACCAAGACAGCAATGCCTAAGCGTACGTAATAAGGCAAATAGATTACTGGGATTTATATCAAGAAGTGTTAGCAACAGAAGTCCAGAGGTTATATTACAGCTTTATACATCATTAGTAAGGCCTCACCTAGATTACGCAGCTCAGTTCTGGTCTCCATATTACAGAATGGACATAAATTCGTTAGAAAACATTCAGCGTAGAATGACTAAATTAATACATAGCATTAGAAATCTTACTTACGAAGAAAGATTGAAGACCCTTAAATTACATTCACTTGTAAGACGTAGAATGAGGGGAGACATGATCGAGGTATACAAGTGGAAAATGGGTATTAACAAAGGGGATATAAATAAGGTCTTGAGGGTATCTCTCCAAGAGAGAACCCGCAATAATGGATTCAAGTTAGATAAGTTTAGATTTAGAAAGGATATAGGAAAGTATTGGTTTGGAAATAGGGTAGTTGATGAGTGGAACAGTCTGCCTAGTAGGGTTATTGAAGCAAGGACCTTGGGTAGTTTTAAATTTAGGTTGGATAAATTCATGAGTGAGAGGGGTTGGATTTGAGTGGGAATTGCACATGAGTAAATAAAATTATCAAATCTTATTTCTTGGGTAGCATTGAAAATTAGGTTGAACAAATATTCTGTTAGTGGGATGGAATGTGAAGAACCTGCCTAGTATGGGCCAACAGGCCTGCTGCAGTGTTCCTCCTTTCTTATGTTCTTATGAAATTCATTGAATTAAAACTTATTTTTTTTCATAGCAAATGTTAACATATAAGATAGTTGCACGAATACTGGAATACATGAAAAAAGTTAGTAATGAATTGTTAACATATTTGAGGCTGCTTGTTGGCCAGCCATATATAAGTGACTCTTTCAAGAGAGTAAAGAGTAGTAAATATGTCCTGTGAAAGTGCATGTGTCATCGTAAGGTATTTTACCTTGAACTATCCACGTACTACGATGGCACCACTCAGTAAAGTTCAAAGATCTACTGAGATCTTATCTATCCAAATACATAGAGAAAGAAAATAGATGGGAATTCACATATTTTTCCACTGACACATAGAGAGAGAGAGACACTCACAACACACTTTAAATTATTAAAAGGAGTAAAACAAGAACTCTAAACATCTGTCCACAGAGACTACTGATAGATCCTACTCAGGAGGATTCTATATTTAACTAAATTGGTGACCTAATATTTAACAGAAGCAAGACCTTTTCTTTCTTCCTCTGCAGGAAGGTATCCACACACACATACACACACACACACACACACACACACACACACACTGGACCCTGGACTTTAATATAAAAAAAATTGGTCCAGTGTGGTACGGTCGGTAAAGCACTGCGAACCTTGTTACAAGGTTCGTAGGTTCGAGTCTCCTTCGGCCAGAGATCAGTGTTATATATATATATTTATAATTTGCCCCCGGTGGCCTAGTGGGTAAAGCTCTTGTTTGACGCACGGAGGGGCCGGGTTCAATTCCCGGTGGGGCAGAAACATTTCGAAGTGTTTCCTTACATACACATACACACACACACATATATACAACAGGCCTAGTGTCTAATTGACATGTGCCTAGGACAAAATGGTAACTAACACACACACACACACACACACACACACACACACACACACACATCTCATAACCCTCTCTCATCTGCCTCTCAGCAACTACACTGTAACTACTGAACTAGAAAGCAAGAGAAAGCTCGTGCAGGATACTAGAGAAACGTCATAACAGAACGACAACTAGTATTGGTGAAAAGTGATGACGTACGGGGAGCACTACAGCATCACTAAAAAAGAGAGAATACTCAGGAACACAGGAATCGCATCTGTACGAACCTTGTCTGTACACTGAAACAAGTCTATCCCTTTATATATATATATATATATATATATATATATATATATATATATATATATATATATATATATATTAAAAGCGTTCCGGTCTTGGGTCTTCGATCACTTTTAACATTTAATATGTTAGAAGTACTTAAGGTCCTGGTGTTTGTTTATGTATCTGTTTGCTACACCGCCATCACACCGACATCACTAGCACCACCAACACCACCAGAACCACTAGCACCGCCGGCACCACCAACAAAGCTAGCACCACCAACACCATCAGCACCACTAAGCATCACCAGCACCACCACCAGCACAACCAACACCACCACCAACACCACCAGCACCACCACCTCCACCACCACCATCACCATAACCAACACCACCACTATCATCACCACCATCATCACCACCATAAACACCACCACCACCAACACCACAAGCACCACCACCACCACCAACACCACAACCAACACCACCACTACCAACACCACCACTACCACCACCACCACCATCAACACCACCACCAACACCACCACCAGCAGCACCACCACCACCAGCAGCACCACCACCACCATCACCCCCCACATTTCCATACTCTCACACCCACTCCCGGTCCAGCTATCATATCTCAAAACCTATCCGCTGGCGAAGGTTCGTATCTGCATATCAAAAGCTCTGTATTTATTTAAAACTGTTAGCACAAACAAACTTGTTAATAAACAAATAGGCATAACTTCCCATTGACGCTTCTTAAAATCGACTAAATTATCCTGTAAATAAAGCTCATTTTTAGTATGAAACCATCACCTCTGATGTCGTGATTCATCGAATGTTTTATCAAGAAATTCACTAAATTTTATTTATCGTGTTGAGAGTGGTATTATTAGAGGCCAGATATGATTACGCTGCTGAAATATACTCGGTATATCAAAAACAGAGAGAGAGAGAGGGAGAGAGAGAGAGAGAGAGAGAGAGAGAGAGAGAGAGAGAGAGAGAGAGAGAGAGAGAGAGAGAGAGAGAGAGAGAGAGAGAGAGAGAGAGAGAGAGAGAGAGAGAGAGAGAGAGAGAGAGGAGAGAGAGAGAGAGAGGAGAGAGAGAGAGAGAGAGAGAGAGAGAGAGAGAGAGAGAGAGAGAGAAGTGGCACTGACACACCGTCCAGCATCATAAGAAAGATAGCCGCTGTCAGCAGTGACCACAATTAGCAAGACTTTCACCGGAGCCTGGCAAGTTTTTGGTGTGGCGTCCCGACCCGCGGACGTACAGTGTCAGGCTGCAACCTTAGCGGAGAGCGTCCAACGAGACCTCGCTGAAATTCTGACTGTCCGGTCTGTTTTATGACCAGCGTTTGTATTGGTAATGGGGTCCAATACCTCTCAATGTTGCATCTTGTAATTTATATTTGATCAGAACCCTTTTAGGGTACGTGAGCAGAGGGTTGGGAGAAGACAGGCTTGGAGAAGATAGGGTGGGGAGAGGCGAAGATGGGCGTGATTGAGATGAAGAGTGTGGTTAGAGCTCTGTTTTGGAGAGGTGAGGAAAGAGATAAGTGATGAAGAGATGAGTGGGAAAGGAATGATAGAGATGAGTGGTGAGGGGATGATATGACTGAGTGGGAATGAGAGTGCCAAGAGGGAAGCGAAGGAGAGAAGTGTGGAGGGAAAGAACAGGGAAAGGAGAGAAGAGGGGAGGGCGGGAAATAGGATGGGAGACAAGAGAGGAAGGATGAAGAGGAGGAATGTTTGGCTTGTCTCAGCTGGCCGCCATGCACACAACACTACAAAACAATTTATCCTATGACGATGGTGTTGTTTTTTCTCGTAGGTGAGCTGGTCGACCTCTGCACTGGGTGAGGTATGTGTGTTAGTGACCAGGCTGAGTTATATGTGCTGGTGACCAAGCTGGGGTATGTGTCCTGGTGACCAGGATGAGGTATGTGTGTTAGTGACCAGTCTGAGGCATGTGTGCTGGTGACCAGGCTGAGGTATGTGTGTTAGTGACCAGGCTGAGGTATGTGTGGTGGTGACCAGGCTGAGTTATATGTGCTGGTGACCAAGCTGGGGTATGTGTGCTGGTGACCAGGATGAGGTATGTGTGTTAGTGACCAGTCTGAGGCATGTGTTCTGGTGACCAGGCTGAGGTATGTGTGTTAGTGACCAGGCTGAGGTATGTGTGGTGGTGACCAGGCTGAGTTATATGTGTTGGTGACCAGGCTGAGGTATGTGTGCTGGTGACCAGGCTGAAGTATGTGTGCTGGTGACCAGGCTGAAGTATGTGTGCTGGTGACCAGGCTGAGGTATGTGTGCTGGTGACCAGGCTGAAGTATGTGTGCTGGTGACCAGGCTGAAGTATGTGTGCTGGTAACCAGGCTGGGGTATGTGTGCTGGTGACCAGGCTGAGGTATGTGTGTTAGTGACCAGTCTGAGGCATGTGTGCTGGTGACCAGGCTGAGGTATGTGTGTTAGTGACCAGGCTGAGGTATGTGTGCTAGTGACCAGGCTGAGTTATATGTGCTGGTGACCAGGCTGAGGTATGTGTGCTGGTGACCAGACTGAGGTATGTGTGCTGGTGACCAGGCTGAGTTATATGTGCTGGTGACCAGGCTGAGGTATGTGTGCTGGTGACCATGCTGAAGTATGTGTGCTGGTAACCAGGCTGGTGTATATGTGCTGGTGACCAGGCTGAGTTATATGTGCTGGTGACCAGACTGGTGTATATGTGCTGGTGACGAAACAAAGGAAGGAGGGAGATAGGAGATAGCACCATATAGAAAGACAGGGCGGAAAAGAAATGAACAGACGAAAAGAGAGAGAGGGGGGAGGGAAAAAGATATGGACATATGAAAAGAGCGAAACAGGAAGAGAAAAGGGAAGAAGATAAATACACATGGGAAGAGAGATGGAAAATCCTGGACATAGAGAAGGCATGGAATAATTTCATGATTCAAAGTTAATTGAAATTACAATTGTTCTTCCAGATTTTGTATTACAATTACTCTTCCATTACTCCATTACTTAAATTACATTTAAGTGATCAGAAAAATAACGAACTGCAGTTACAATTACTTGGTATTTTGCATTAAATTTTCCTCGTTTACTTCAGACTTTACTAATGGTAAATCAACGTTAATGTAATCAGTGTTAGTGTAAATCAATGGTAGTGTAAATCAATGGTAGTGTAAATCAATGTTAGTGTAAATCAATGTTAGTGTAAACCAATGTTAGTGTAAATGAATGGTAGTGTAAACCAGTGTTAGTGTAAATGAATGGTAGTGTAAACCAGTGTTAGTGTAAATCAATGGTAGTGTAAACCAGTGTTAGTGTAAACCAGTGTTAGTGTAAATCAATGGTAGTGTAAACCAGTGTTAGTGTAAATGAATGGTAGTGTAAATAAGTGTTAGTGTAAATGAATGGTAGTGTAAATCAATGGTAGTATAAATGAATGGTAGTGTAAATCAATGGTAGTGTAAATCAATGGTAGTGTAAATCAATGGTAGTGTAAATCAGTGTTAATGTAAATGAATGGTAGTGTAAATCAATGGTAGTGTAAATCAATGTTAGTGTAAACCAGTGTTAGTGTAAATGAATGGTAGTGTAAATCAATGGTAGTGTAAATCAGTGTTAATATAAATAAATGTTAGTTTAAATCACTGTTAGTGCAAATCAGTGTTAGTGTAATAATTTGAACAATGCTCAAGAATATCAATAGTCACATTTTCAGACGCAAACAGACAGAGAACAAGTGGATGTTTGTCAGATCCCTTGACTAAACTAACAAGACAACATTGTATGTATATGTGGCACTGGCACAACATACAGTACTACTGCATTAATGCACCTTCCCCATTCACCCATGTTAAATTTATATTCAGGAATGAGCTTATGTTGTCTCTCGAATAACAGTGGTAAAAAAAATATAATTTATAAACAAGAGAAAATGACAATATTGTCGATGTAGTAAATATTTCTTCCTCGCTCTCTCTTCTAATGGAACTGAATAAAATATTACGATAATAATGGGAGAGACAAGTAAATTATAAAACTCCCTAAAGAGGATATCCCTGTTATCTAAATTATGAAATGTAATACCAAATGGTTTCATCTCTTTTTAAAACTCACCCAAAGACGTCACTGAGTCAGAATTGTTCATGAAATCCGTGAATTCTTATCCTTACGAGAATTCAGAATCAATGGCTTCCCGTTTTCAAAATGATATTTTGCCCCCTTAACGTTTCACACCAATTTCTAAATGTTACTATTTAAAAATCTTAAAAAAAAAAAAAACTTTTGACAAGAAAGTAGTAAGAATTGCGTCTTTTTTCGGGTAACACTGCGATCATTCACGGCCAAGTCTCGACACCGACTTAAAGACGAACTCAGTCACACACAGCCTACGTAAACATGACTCACGTCCAGTACAAGTACTGGACGTGACCCAAACAACGAGGATCACATCAGAATGAGGCCAGTTAATGGTCCAAGACGGACCGAAACGTCGTTATAAATATTATCCAATGTACTGGTTATCTGTGTATCAAAATGCATCGTTATTTACCATTTTCGTGTACTTATGTTCACTTCCTCATTAACCTTTCTTAGTGCAGCAATATAAGTGTGCAATATAAGTAGGTATAAGCATGATAACGGTCATTTTCAATTACTTTTAAACCTAAAAATTTAGTTACAATTACTAAAAAATGTAAATAATTACATACAGCTTTAATTTTAATTACAATTACTCTAAGTTTAATACAGAGACTGGGATATAGAAAAATAAGGGGAGAGGATCTGCAAGAGAACAAGAAGGAAGGAAGGAAGGAAGGAAGGAAGGAAGGAAGGAAGGAAGGACGAAGCATGAAAAATATAAAAGAAAAAAAAATGGTTAATAACTAACATAAATACATGGCCTGTCGATCCTGGAATTCTCGACCTCTAAAGGTTTTTGATCCAAGAAATTTGAGGTATCCTCTAGTTTCATGCACTGAACCTGATTGCCTCTCACTTCTCAGGCGCCGTAGGGCCACTACGGGTTTAACGCTCCACTTACGAATTTAATCATAATCACCTTCTATTTCTCTTGTATTTCTCAGTGTACGGTTATTTCAATTCAAACTCTCTCTCTCTCTCTCTCTCTCTCTCTCTCTCTCTCTCTCTCTCTCTCTCTCTCTCTCTCTCTCTCTTCGATGGAAAAATAAACACATAAGCAGTATAATGTGATCCTTTATTGACAACGTTTCGCCCACGCAGTGGGCTTTATCGAGTCACAGACAGATCTACCTGTCTGTGACTCGATAAAGCCCACTGCGTGGGCGAAACGTTGTCAATAAAGGATCACATTATACTGCTTATGTGTTTATTTTTCCATTGTGTCGGTATTTTATACCATTTATTTCCTCTCTCTCTCTCTCACTCTCTCTCTCTCTCTCTATTTCTCTCTCTCATATAATATATATGTCGTGCCGAATAGGTAAAACTTGCGATTTTGGCTGCAATAGCAACGCTCTTTTTGCCTAATAATTCAAACGAAAATTTGTGTATGCAATAATTTCACAAAAATCAATTTGAAACTAACGAAAAAAAAATATTTTTTTTGTGTGTGTTTATAATTAAATTATTGTAAACTTATCTAAAATATATTTAGTTGGATTAGGCTAAATTAAATTGCGCTTGTTATAATAAGGTTAGGTAAGTTTTCTAAGGTTCTTTTGGTACAAAATTATTATTTTTTACATTAACATAAATTAAAAAAAAATATATCTTAATCATATAAGATAAATTTTTAGAAAAGACTTAATTTTAAATAAGTTCTTGCTAATTGACCAGTTTTACCTATTTTGCACGATATATATATATATATATATATATATATATATATATATATATATATATATATAGGATGGGGTCCACCTCTGGTGCAAATTGTGGGACCCATAGCCTCGGAGAAGTGGATAAAAAGGCATCAAGGAAGAATATTTGGATTTCTTCCTGAAGCCGTTTGAATATTCCACTTCTCCTACCACCCCATCCTATATACACACATGCATACATATAAATGCTTTATTAATAGACAGAATACATTTATAAAACACACAAACATGAACATGAATACAATGGTACAATATGTCAAAGATTATGAATCTCCTCCAGCTCCTCCGAAGCCGGACGCGAGCCGAGTATGCAGCATGCGTTTCCCCTCTGGATGGCCACGCTGAGACGCTGGAACATGAACGTGGCTGCCCTTGGGTCCCTGGTGGTGTCGATGAGTCTGGAACTCAGCTCTTTAAGGAAACGTGTTGCATTTTTTCCCCACGCTCCCAAGGTCTCCGATCCCACTGGGACAAATTTATACTGTTGGCTTATGTCCGTGTACTTGCCGATCTTGTACTCCTCTCTGTGGTCAGCAGCTCCTCCCTGTCGCCCAACACTGTGATGGATGTAGGTGTCAGCCAGTGTCGACACGCAGGTATAATCCCATGCTAAGAGCTTGCCATTCTTACAAGGATAGATGGTGATCCCGTCGGGGCGGTTTGCTGGGTTGTGGGCGTTGTTGGCTGCTAGTGATCGAGGCTCTCTCTCGGCTGGGCATCCAGCTGTAGCGAGGGTTCTCTTTATGATGTCGTTGACCTCATTGTGTCTTGCATGCCAACCCTTGGTTTTAGAACAGTTAAGACCATGTAGACCATATTGGTCGGCTTGCGCATCGCCGCAAATACACGTATATTCCGTGTGAATGGGGGCAGCAAGGCGCAGAGCCACTGCAATACGAAGGGTCTTAGGGTCCAGGCGTGTTCCCATGGCCGAAATGGGAACTGTTTGGAGAAGTCCCCAGAGTGATGTGCACTCACGGCTAGGAGACGGGCAGTCTCCCTGTCTGATGTTACGGCCCTGAGCATATTGGCAAGTATCTTTTCAACAATGGGGCTGTCCCAGCTTGACTGTTTGTAGGCCTGTTCTTCACTAGGTTTTGGTGTTGGAGCAGCAAGAGTCTCCCATTCAGTGATGGCACTGGTGTAGCTAGGGTCCTGTATTCCTGCTGAATCACTGAGGTTGTATGGAAGAATTTGTTTTATTAGCTCATTTGATGCTATGGAAGAGGATAAGAAGGCTGGTAGGGCAATCTGGGAGGATT